>NW_021025078.1:353740-420061 GCF_004153795.1 Camellia sinensis
GTGACAGAATTGGCTTCCGCTTCACCAAACGTAAGCGCAAGCCAGGGGGCAAATGAAGTGGGTGAAAATTAATCAAGTCTTGGTGCTAGGCCCAATGCGATGCTCACTCCGAGGTTGAGCTAGGTTGGACCTCGGCCCTATGGCCAACACTTGCTCCGAAGCAAGACAATCATAGGAGCTTAGCCCAATGTACGAATGTCACTCCAAAGTGGGCCGATGGTGGACCTCTTGGACGGGCAGCCAACCACTCCGAAGTAGGTTGAGTAACATGTTGAACCTCCTGGATGGACAGACAACCACTCTGAAGTGGGCTGAACAACATGTTGGACCTCCTGGTTGGACAACCATTCTACAGTAGGCCAACTCAAAGAAGACCAATTCACTGAAGATCTTTCTTGGGCCCACAAGAGACAAACAACTCTGCTCCTCTCCCTCTGTATGAACAGAACGTGGAGACGTGGAGGTGCAGAGGGACAAGGTGCATATATGACAGACCTGCATCTGAATGGCAGGTGGAGTGGTCGTCCTCCTCCAATGAGAGATGTCTGCTAATTAGACAAACAAAACAGACCTGCACCCGAGTGTCAGGCGGAGTGGTCGTCCTCCTTCAATGGGAGACGACCACGAATAAGACACATTGGACAGATGGCGTAGAGAGAAGGACTTGAACGACAAACGACATTCTCCTATAAAAGGTGAACACTACCCACTCTCAAGGGATCCAAAAATTGACACACTCAACACATACACTCTTTGTATTCTCTCTTCTCTCTTTTTCCTCTCCCTGAGTCCCTGACTTTACCATCGGAGGGGTTTCCGACCAAACCTCGGTCGGGCAGCCTCACCGTTTGTTACTCTGTGCAGATCTTCAATTCCCGGAGCACGGTGTTCATCCACGAAATTCAACCCTTCTTCATAGTGCGGAAATCACCCCCGCACACCTATCAATATTCTTACTCTGCTCCTAGTATTTCTCACACGAGTAACGCTATACAAACCAATAAATTTTGCAAATTTTTCTTACGTACATAAGTTGTTTCTATCATATTATTTAGTGAGTCCCATTTTGAAAATTAAAATTTTATTATTGCATGCCACATCTGTCAATTAAGCTTGTAAAGTTTAGGGTAAATTACACTAACCTCCCCTGAGGTTTGAGAAAAATACAATTAGTTCCATAAGTTTGACATAATTACATTGACCTCCTTTTAGTAAGGTTAAAGTGATCAAAACTAATGCAGATGATAGATATATTTGTGTTTATACCTAGGATGTCGAAACCCAATTCGACAGAGTATTCGAAGCATGAATGAACAAAAATACATAAGAAATCATTGCTTTTAGTCCAAGTGGCCATCAAGCTGACGAAGATCAGCTTTTTGGATAGAACTGATGAAAGCATATATAAGTGCCTGCACAACCTGCTTAAGCGACCCATGATTCTGCTTAATGGGCCCGTGTAATTTCCCAAATTCTGCTTGAGCCACTTGTACATCAGGCATTGCTTTGACTGCTTGTACCTCAATTTTGTTGTTGGCTCAATTAAAAAAAACTTCCAAACTAACTTTAAAGTCCTAGGAATAGAGATTAAATTCAAGTGCTTTTGTCCACAAATTGGCATCACTAACACACATCTGATTTTACTTGGGAAGTAAAAGGCATGTGTGATAATACAAACAACTCAAGAACAAACTAAATAAATACGTAAAATACAAGACAAAAGTAAAAATATAATAAAAATGACATTACACGCCTACAAGTTTTCTTAGAGGTCACTGTGGAACATGACGGTGGCCTTCCGCTTCAGCTCCTTATTTTCTGCCTTTAGCACACTTATCTCTGCTCGCGCATCCTTATACATGCGTTGGAGCAGAGCCAGTTGGGCGTTTAACTGCTGCACCTCATTTGTCCTACTCTGCAGCCGGTACGACAAGTTTGTGACCGCAATCATAGTTTCCATACATGACTTCAAAGTATACTGATTGGCCTCAATATCAGTTTGCACCGCCATTTTTTGCTCCACCGACCGCATCGGAAAGTTCAACGGAGCAAAACCAGAGGCGCTTGGTTGAGGTTCACTGGCCACCGCACCAGTTATCTCTCTTGTTGACTCGTTGAGGTCGGGAAAGAGAGTGAGCAGACCACGGGACGAAGAGGCCATATTCTGGGTAGCTGAACGGGAAGACGAGGCCATGTTATGGGTTGCTGAGTGTTTCAGAGAAGGGTTGGTTACAGAATGGCAACAGAGTGTTCCAGAATCTCTTTCTCAGAAACGGAAGAGTTTTTTCAAAGGATTTTTCGGCGGTTTCAGACTGGTTTGCACAGCCTCCGCCTCAACCTTGGTTAAATAGCCGAGGCAGACACGCGCATCGCGCGCCACTTGACGCCAGACGACAAAACGGGCGCGCAAGCCAATGTGGTGACGTGCCTCGCCATCATGTCCGGCACATCTTTTATTCCCGAATATACTCATTCCTAATTTTGTCTTTTCTAGTCTTGCCACACATCCACCTTATGATCCTCATCTCAGCAACCCTCATCTTATCTACATGTTTCTTGGTTGCCCAACACTCCGTCCCATACAACATCACATCATCAAATAAACAAAGTAAAGAAAATAATGACCAAAGAAATAATGAAAAACAAAAACACTAATCAATAATCAAGATATCAAGTTTTGTCAAGAGAAGTATTGCCAAAACACAAACCATTAAATTCCTTAGGATAAAAATCCTAACAAAGAGAAAACAAACCTGAGGTATCATGTTAGCCACTGAAGTTATGACAGCTGAAATTGAGTGTTCCTGTAAGCAACAATAAGTAAGATGAACTCTTGCAGGATTTCATTAAAGAGAAATTTAATTAAAATTGAAGAAATATTCTCTAGCGTGATATGAGTCAAAAGATGGATTAAATGAATGGATAGATTCACTCCTCTCTTTCTCTCCAAAAGATACTATTGTACTTTGGCACACACAAAAGTTATACTCAAGTAGAATAAAAGTGTGTGCAGCATAGGGCTGAAGTTGCACGAAACCAAGCTAGGTTCCACTATTTAGTAGTCAGAACTAACTTATCAAATAGAAAGTTCCCACAAAAAGTAGCTGGTTTCATTTCTTCTCACTATATGAAACCGAATTTTCCTTTATTTATTCATATTCAAAACCAGACACAACTCATCACGAATAAGAAAAATCTACTGATTCAACTCATTGATAATACAAAAAATAAATAAATATATTTACCCTTTGAACAAGATTCGATATCATGTCTAGTGAAAACAACACCTTACGTCCTTGAGTAAGTTGATTCCTACAACATACAACAAGAGTCATAATTATATGGTTACGAGATTCAACATTCACATTTAGTAAAACCATACGAGTCGAAATATTTTCAAATAACATAAATCTCACATAATTGAAAAGGCCAATGCTCATACTCTATGCCAGCGTCAATGTCACAACAATTTGCCTAATCAAATAATAATAATAATAATAAAATGCACATGACTAAAATGTTTGTATAGAATGACTAGGCCAACTCCTATACTTTCTTGCGGGGGGAGCTTCACCAAAGAAACCACTTGAAAATAAACACATTTAACCTAAGAAGCACGGACAAGTGGCACGCTCTGTTGGACACTGACACTCGTTGGACACTTCCCAACATTCATTGGACACTTGTGACATTGTGTCGGACACGCGTCCAAACATGTACTATTATTTTTCAAATTTCTTTAGACTCAAACACGCTTCGGACTCTTGGGACACACTCTCGTCCATAACCTAGACATACATGAAACACATAACAAGTTTGAAAAAAAAAACTCTAGACTAATAATAAAAGAAAACAACGTAAATTTATACCTATTAATCCATCCTCCTTTAACTTAAGAAATTAGCGTGATATCAAATTTTCTTATTATATTTGAATGAAATATTCATATATATAGTGTATAATAGATATATAAAATCAAGTATTTTGTGCATGTCCCTCATGTTTTGTGTCCTGCAGTTTTTTCAAAATTATTGTGTCGACTTGTCCATGTCGTGTAAGCAGTGCCTTCAGTCTCTATTTCCAGCAGCATTACTCCATTGATTATTCAAGCATTTGCATGTAGCTGGAGGCTATCATCGAAAATATGAAAATTTCACTTTTTCTTTATTTGACACCTCCACTTGCCATTGAAACAAAATATATATATATATATATATTGTTAGAATTTACCATCACCTACTACCACTACCACCTCACCTACTCCACTAAACCTAACCCACTACACCACTACCACCATCCACTACACCTACATCTATATAAGGAACCATTTGTAATAGACAGACAATCAAAAAACAAAAATCAATAAATACATAAATTCTTTCATATATTATGCATATATTTTTCTCTTGCTTCCCGTGCTTTAAAAATAAAAATAAAAGACTCTGCAAGATATGCAGGACATATACCTCATTTTTACAACTCTTCCGTTAAAACAAACATAGAAATAAATGGCAAAAAATATGAGAAATACAATAATTTCATTGCATGTGTGCTAACTGCAGTAAGTGGTCTTTTGTCATGATGATTCGACTCATTACATATTCAAGTACACAAATAGTGGAATTCAATTGCCATGGCTTGGAATTTTCAGTATTCAAGCTAGAGCATTGCATCTGCAATTTTTTTACTCTTTCAAGTCTCTACCTAATCCATGAATGTATTTTAATTTTTGAAGTTCCTCCCTTTAGAAACTTCAGTTCTTTAATTTCAAGCTTCCAGAATTTCTTCTATCCTATTTTCTTACTTCTCAATCCAAATTTAGGAACAATAAACCTTCTTACTACCAGTGACAAGCCATCATCTAACAATGGAATTGAAATAAGAGGACATTCTTAATAACTAAAAGAAAGTATGTAAGATGTAGCTTGTCTACATAAAAATGTTATAGTATCAACCAGAAAATTCAATTGGCCAGTTAGCATATAAAATTCAAAATAAATAACAATCTGTATCATTTTTAGCATATTGAGTGCAAATAGTGTGGTCAGGTAAACTTGCTTCAATGATGTTATCCAACAGGGAAATGATCCCAGAAAAGAATGTCAGAACAAACCTTTTAAATGTACCAGAAATCTTTGCACTAAATATGTCACATGCAGCTGAAACAAAGCTGCATCTCCTTACAGTTGATATTTTATCGATATGATCAATTACCTGCAACAGATAAGCAGACAGGAAAATGAAATGTCAATGACCGCAGATATGAGAGCAGCAAACTTTGGTAATAGCCATATATACGGGGGGGGCGGGGGGAATTGACAACAGTTGGGAATGCACAAACAACCCAATTGGGGAAGAATGAGATAGATAAATATTATAAAAGCACCTTTTTCTTCTCTTCTTTGTCAAAAGGTAGTAAAGCCTTGAACACTCGGCGAAAAGAACCATCATCACAACCAGGCAACGTTGTTCTAAGCATAGCAATTATGGCTCTGACTACCTATTATAAGAAAAGGTTAGTTGGTTCATAACCAATAATCATGCTAAACTTTCCGTGCATGCATGTTATAAAATGGACAATAAAGGAACAAGATGTGCTCACATATCATACAGGAAAACTGTTGCAAATTACAGTAGTTTCTGAAGTAAATATTGGCATTAAAGAAAAGCTAAAGGAATTCTGTATTTTTGAGTGCATCAATCAAAAGCCAATTCCAATCCACTAGCAACAAGATTACTGGAGTGCAGTATAGCTCTACAAATGTACAGATATCAACAAATAACATTTCCATTTATGAACAGCAGGGGAGTCAGCAACCTTTTTTCTATAGAAGGCCACACCATGAATGTTGAATGGTATTTTCCTGTCTCGGAATGCTGCTTGAAACACTTTTCCTGACACCTGATGTATGAAAGGCAGAGCCGCAAACTGTTCAGAAAAGTCACAAAAGCTTTTTTTGTTGTTGGAAACTCAACATTATAGAAGGTATGCTTGACCTGCCTCCGGTAAAGAACAGCAATATTGCCATAAGAGCACTTAGCAGATGAACCTTCAGATGTAATTTCTAAGATCTTATCAACAACAAATGCACACTGTGCAACCTCATTACAACATTCCTTTACAGAAATCTGCATATGGAGTCAAAAGAATACAGAATCACTTACCAGCTTCAACAAGAGTTAGTAGTTTGGTTTCAATTTTAACAATGATTACCTTAGATCCACAAGAATTATCAGTGAGAACATTCTTTAGCTGGCCTCGGTTCAAATTATTTTTTATAAGAGATGATGCAGCTTCAACGATACAGCGGGTGGACCGATAATTCTTATTTAATCTAACCTGTCAAAATTTGCACACGATCAATGAAAAGGAAACATATTTAAAAAGCATTCATTCCAAAACTTATCACAAGAAGTGAAATATGAAATTTATCTATCACAATTGCTTTCCATGACTCCTGGCACTCCTTAAACACAGCCAAAGCACATGACAATAATAGCTATGTAAAAATAAATCATACTTCTTTGTGGTTTGGAAAATCTTTACGGAATGAATCAAATCCAGATACGTCAGCGCCATTGAAACTGAAAATTGACTGCAGTAAGATATACAGAATATTTAAGAAGTGTGATAATAGAAGAATAATGTGTACTAATTGGGCATTGTTTTTTAGTGATAATAGAAGAATGAATTAAATAAGTGAGAAGGGGGGAAAAACTAGAAAATTGCAAAATAATTGTAACAAACATAAAATAAACCTGATCTTCATCACCAACAATAGTTATGCGTTTATGAGTTGCAAGAATCCGCAGCAGACCATACTGCATGCTACTTGTGTCTTGAAATTCATCTATCACAATTGCTTTCCATGACTCCTGGCACTCCTTAAATACTTCAAATGAAAAGTAACTGTTAGTTGAAACACGATAACAATTGCAGATTATTAGTTTATTAAACACGTTGAGATGACATGAACCTTCAGGAAAATCACTGAGCAGGTTCACTGAACAGTTGATTAAGTCATGGTAGTCCAGAGCATTACAAGTTCTTAATATGTCATTGTAGTTTTGAAGAATTGCCGCCTAAACCACACTCAAAGATCAGAATAGTTAAAAACTAATCAAAATAGCAGCAAAAGAAAAGATGGAAGAAACTGCTTAATTTCTGCTTACCCCTATGGCATCACCCACTTTATGGCAATCTTCAGGAGTCTTTCCAGAAGCTTTGGCCTGAAATTAGATTGCATTAATGCTGCTATAACATGCATAAGTAACAAAGAAACACCAATGTCATAAAGTGGAGGACACTGCCGTAAAATACTATTAACAATTATGAAGGTGATTACTTGCTATACTACAAAGTACAAACTAAAGAAAAAGTGAAAGAAATTCTTCTTGAATTTTATTTTCTACCTTTTGTGTACCACGAACCATCCTAGCCTGGCTCCTTTTTTAAAATACAGAATAGTCCTTTCACAACTATTTAAAAGAAATGAATTCAGAGCCCATCCCCACAATTTGCAAATAGATATCATCTCATTAAACATGAGGCAAATCACCAATATTTTGAGCTACACAAGCTGAGTTTGGGCCGACTATTACTATCCCAATTTGCAGCTATATTAATAGTTCCAGTTTTGCTGAATTTTCTCTGGACAGTGATTAAATTGCAAAAGAAACTTCAAGAATTAAAAGCGTATACTCACAATTCATACAGTTCCTTCTTCAGGCCAAGATCAATCAAGCATCACAAGAATTTAATGTAAATTACATGAATGGAAAAAAAACTTATTGTCCATTGTAAAAACTTCATGTGACTCAAAACAATCAAAAAAGAAATATAACACTCACAAATCCAACTTAAGATTTGATTCACCTGTTTGTGCCGTTTTTTCTTCTACAGGTCTGTCAACAGACCTAGAGGTGGCAACAAAATGCAAGCAACATGTACTTCTGTTAAAACCTATCACCTACTTCACCCACTTAAACCTACTCCACTAAACCTAACCCACTACACCACTACCACCTCACCTACTCCACTAAACCTAACCCACTACACCACTACCACCTCACCTACTCCACTAAACATAACCCACTACACCACTACCACCTCACCTACTCCACTAAACATAACCCACTACACCACTACCACCTCACCTACTCCACTAAACATAACCCACTACACCACTACCACCTCACCTACTCCACTAAACATAACCCACTACACCACTACCACCTCACCTACTCCACTAAACCCACTACACCACTACCACCTCCACTTCACCTACTCCTCACCTACTACACATAGGAATCATGAATCATTGTAATAAAAATCAACATATATCAATCAATAATACAATTCTCTTTATACATTGAATTTCAACAACTTCTTTATGAAAAGGACACGTGACGGGTCAAGTCATGGGTCAATGCAGCAGTTAAAGCCATTCACCAGAATAAAATCACAAGTTGGAATAAAGAAAAGGGCGGTTACAAGCAGTTATGGAAAGGAAGCAAGAAGTGACAGGTGGCAAAGCAATGAAAGGCCAAGAGAAGATGTGGCAGTTACAAGGAGTTGCAGCCAAGCCTCAATCAGAAAAAGAAGAAACACCACGCTGTGGCAGTTCACGCCTCAATTTTACTAACATCACCCAACACTTCCCCATAACCCATGAGAATTTATTATTTGCACCTACGCACAAGTTCGCACACACATACATGCTCACATGGAATGAGAAATTCAACGTTCAATGTTAGCTTTTACATCAAAAGCAGAGTTAACTAGATATTACAGCAGAGCCAATAATTATGTCCTACTATTCTTCTAAACAGGAAAAAAACAAACAAACAAACAAATTCATTCTTTACTTAAATCTATCAAGAACAAGCTCATAAGACACTAATCAAGTTCTACAAAAGACAAGAAAATGTTGAAGATCAGATTGCAAAAAAATAAATAATTAAATCTTGCTGGTTTAGTTCATTAATCATATAAAATGGAGAAAGAAAAAGAAAGAGTTCAATTTAGAGCAAGAACCCCATGTCACTAAGCTTTTAGATTAGAAAATATGGCAAAATATTACCAATGTGAATAAGCCACTTACTTGAGCTACAAACTTTTGCCACTTCTTTGACTTATCTTTGAAATATTGTGGAGAATTTACATCTTTTAACTCTTCATCATGTCTATGAGCATCCTGATTTTGCCTATTCTTTCCATTTTCCAATAGCCTCACAGCCTCAATGATTGCTCTTCTTTGTTGCCCATGCCCATATATCAAGAATTCTGGTGTGCGACCTAACCTGTTGCATGGTTATACGTTAGGTTGTTATTCATTTAAGAATGAATCGGATTGGAGCAAAATACCAAGATAGACTAAAATAACAAGGAACTACACCTACCACCAAACCTACCTCCACCTACTACTCCTATCACCTACTACACTCCACTTCTCAAGGGTTCAATGGCCACAAATTCTTCTGTTTTAAGAACTAGCTTATTCTACAAATACGGGGGTAAAAATTATCCACAACTATGATTTAAATTAAATTTACATAAAAAAGGAAACTAAATAACTCACTCCTTAAGCTTGATGTTGCTAGTGTAAATCAAACCAAACTTGTGAGAATATAGAGAAGAATTGATGGCCTTCATAAAAAGTGAATTAAATGAATCATAGCCCAATGCAAGACCTCCCGCAAGCAACTATGCAGTTTGGGGAGAATCAAATGAACACAACCTTATATGTTTTGAACCTTGTTAAATCCAAGGAATATAGTATATAAAATTAGAATTATTCTAAAACATTCTAATAGTGTGCTCAGATCTTTATGGTGACATAAATCTATCTTCCATTCAAAATAAAAAAAAAATACAATTATTAGGTAGGTCTCAAATAGTCTCATATGCAAGTATAGCTCTACGAAAGAAGAAAAACACAATCATGTAATCCGGCTAGTGCTTACCATCCATTCAAGATAGTTTGGATCATTAAGATGCTAGGCAGCCAAAATTTGGACCCTCAAACTGGAATAATAATTTTCTAGCATTGATTCACAGGTTTGTGTGCTTGTATGGCCCGATAATATGGTTTACCATCCAACATTGAATAAAAAAGTTAATTGTAGAGAAATCATTGCACCAGCCACATATAATATATGCTTGGAATTGCAAGGAAAAAACCCGCAGAAGAACAAATAAACATAGTTCAATGTCTGCCAAAACAGAAATGCATTCAAGAACTTCAAGTCCAGTGTTTTTAAAGGCTCAAGGCGCACCAATATCAATCAATAATACAATTCTCTATTTCTTTTTATACATCAATTCTAACAAAGAACTTCAAGTCCAGTGTTTTTAAAGGCTCAAGGCGCACCAAGGCGCCAAAGGTCTCTTGGGATTTAGGCGCAAGGCGAGACGCAAACTTTATTGAAGTAAGGCTCACAGGCTCAGTAAAAATATATAAATTAATATAGACCAATGATTCATAGCATGTAATCACTAAGATATAGAATTTTTAAAAAAAAGTAACTAAGGCAAATTATAAAATAATTCTCAAAGCCATAAAAGTACATATTACATAGCATTCCAATTTTCAAAGGTAAAATAATACACATTCAACAGGAAGAAAGAAGAAGACAGCATCGAAGAGAAGCAACAACAACAAACAAAAAAAAATAGAGACAGCAGCGAAGAAGAAAGAAGAAAAAGAAGAAGAAGCCAGCATCGAAAAAGCAGAAGAAAAAAATAGAGACAGCAGAAAAAGGGAAAAAAAAAAAAAACAGAGACATCAGCAAAGGGGAAGGGGGAAGAAGAAGAAGAAGAAGAAGAAGAAAGAAGAAGAAAAAAAAAAAGAAGACATCATCAAAGAAGCAGAGGAAAAAGGGAAAAAAAAAAAAACAGAGACATCAGCAAAGGGGAAGGGGGAAGAAGAAGAAGAAGAAGAAGAAGAAAGAAGAAGAAAAAAAAAAAGAAGACATCATCAAAGAAGCAGAGAGAGAGAGAGAGAGAAAACAGATACAGCAGTGAAGGGGAACAGCCCGGGGGCGGGCCCCCTGCAATGCACAGTACTGTTCAAATCATTGGAAAAAAGCACTGTTCAAGTCATTGGAAAAAGCATTACTGGATCAAGTTGAATTAAGTTTCAGTGTTTCACTTTCACCATCTAATCTGGGGCAGCATGGGTAGTACTACACCAGCTGGTTCTGGATATTTCACTATCAGCAGAATTTGTTTAAAAAAAAGAAGAAGAAGAAGAAGAAAGAAAAAAGAAAAAAATAAAAGAAAACCACTGAATTCAATAGGTACATATGATGTCATGAACTAGACACCTATGCAATCACAGTTTTTAGTCACTCGGGAAAACTTAATATTAAAAATATGACATGTTGCACATGAAAAGCAATAGGTGTCTTTGATACATATATCATCTGTGATATCTTACTGAAAAATGATACAGTATGTGCCCTATAGAATACACTATGCACACATGCTACATGTATTATGTGAAAATATATTACTTTGACTTCCTGAAGTGGCTTGATCTACCCTAAGTCAATTAATAATATTTTAATCTTAATTTGCAAAAAGCTCACCAAAACAAAATTAAACACTCTAACAGAAATTCAGATTGCATTTTGAAAAGATGGCAACAAGTAAGCCTGAACAACGTATACATATATTTCCAAGTCACGAATACTTTGAAAAATCTCAAAATATGCATACTTTTCAGCATGTGAACGACAAAGTTGCAGAGAAAATGAATGGAATGTGCTGATTGTAAGCTCTTTCGCTGTTGCCTTTCCAGCCACTGCTCCAATTCGATCTCTCATTTCAGAAACAGCCGCTGTAGTGAAAGTCATAGCCAGAATATTGGATGGACCAATGCCCTAAAATATTTGAGTGGGGAAGAGCAGAAGTAGAAAGTATAATAAAACACCACATACAAGACAAAACAAAGATCAAGTAAAGATAAAATAATAACGAATCAATCACTTGAGAAAACCCAGTGCCTGTTTAAGAAACATTCAAACAAATGTAATGATCAACCAGATGGTCAAGCAATATATAGCAAATTAGCAATACCTCATTAAGCAACATCAGAACACGTCCAACCATCGTAGAAGTCTGACATTATACAAGTGAAAGCAAGCTATAAACAAGGCATAAAAGCAAACTAAGATTTCAAAGAATAAATTAGTGGAAAGTGAAAAATATCATAAAATGCAGACCTTTCCACTTCCTGGTCCAGCAACAATCATCAAAGGGATAGAAATGTCACTACAAGCAGCTTCCCGCTGCCTGTCATTCAGAGAATCCATATATTTCACAGATTCCTCTGGCATACTCCCATTTTGTGCAGCCACTGAAATCCTCAATTCCCCTACTCCACATTCTTGATCCTCACTTGAATTCATAATGCCTTCAGTTTTCAACAACTCTGGGAAAACAGAACTCAAATTTGTCTTTTGCTCCGAACTATTCTCTTCAACAGACTGAATTTCCATTTGAAAATTACCGCTGCACTCCTCCCTTCCTGAGTTTACCACTGTCTTCTGCTCACATAGAGCATCAATTTCTTCCAAAATGGTATTGTCAATATCCTCATCTAAAACACTAAATACAGATGAAGACTTGCACAAGGCAGAAAAATGCAGTTGTCTCACTGGAGTAACAAAAGAACTTAGCCCAGACTGATCTTCCAACACAACACCCGTTTTCCTTTTACTCAAACTATCATCAATCGATTCAATTCCGTTGACAACTATGGCATCAGAGCATAAACTGCCACTACATTCCAGTTGTCTTGTTGGAGTTTCAAATGAATTAGGAACTGCCTCATTCTCCAAATCAACACCCATTGTCCTTATACTCAAACTATCATCAATCATACTAACGGATATGCCCCTAGAAGATGAACTGATGTTACATTCACCTCCTGGTATTTTCGACCCCTTAAAGGAAGCTGGGGAAGGTGTGTTCATTGGAATCTCTGAAAGAGGAAGCCTTTTGATGCCAATAACCTGTGCTGGAGTTTCAATTCTCTTTGTATCTGCATATCTAGAACAAGCAATGCCCATATTAATAACCACATATCAAAATTCTTCCATTCTTTCATTGTATCATATAACCAACAAATGCAGAAAGAAACATACCAATTTTGCACAATAATTGAATTTTACAACAACAACAACAACAAAAAATTCCAACAAAATAAACTGAGTTTTTAATTTTGTCAATTTAAATCCTAATTTTTTAATTTATTTTCAATTTAAACCATTTGCCTATTTCCATTAAGTAAAATCGATGGAAAATTGATATTTTAGTCATTAAACTCAATGAAAAAAGTATTTTAGACATTTTATATATATTTACATTGATATTAATGACTAAAATACCATTTTTCTGTCAATTTTACTTAATTAAAATAGGTAAATGGTTTAAATTAAAAGTAAATTAAAATATTAGGATTTAAATTGATAAAATTAAAAATTGAGGATTTATTTTGTTAGAAGGCTCAAAGAGTTTTTTTTTTTGTGTGTGTGTGTAATTGTCCCTTGAATTTTAGAGGCATTTGTACATTGATCAATTAAAATGTCGAAAGAAACACACCAATTGGGTTAAATCAAAATTTTAGAAATGGGGGCGCTTCTAATCAACTTTACTAACTAGAACAAAACGAGTCCGACTTTGAGTTTATATTTTTACTTTCTATTTTACTCTTGAACCAACAAGGCACAGCACAGGGTTAGCAATGAAATTTTCACTTTTATTTTCATTGATTTTCTAGGAAACCAAACAGATAGAACAGAATAAGGATGAAGCTGGGAAAGCACATACCTGTCAGGAAACTGATGGTGGGTATTAGTGGAGTCGCGAGGCCTTTTGCGGGCAAGGAGGGCCTTGGCTGCTCTGAAATTCTGAGAAATTCGAACTTTTTGTTGCTCTGATAAACCTCCTAAATGCTCATCTTCCTTGTTCATCTTGAGTTGAGAGAGCTCTCAGCTCTGTGTGTAAACCCTAGAAGAAGAATAAGGAACAGTTGTGCTTTTTCTCAGTCCAGGAAGAGAGAGAGAGTTTGAACTACGAAGCCATTTCCCTCCTACTCTACGGTTCAAATTTTACACCAAAGGGCCTGCTTCGGACCCAAGGCCCTCATAAAGGGGCACTGGGCCTACTTAAACATGGGCCGATTAATACAACAAAAAAACAAGACTAGGGATATTGACCCGGAGGTCCTATTTGAACAATTCAAAACTCATTCAATTTCAAAACAAAATACTTATTTCAATTAATCATATATATTTTTAATTGTTACTAATATTTTTTTTTTTTAATTTAAAGACACTATCACATCTCAATAGCGCCGAAAAGTCACCGGAGTATCATCAAAAATTCGTCATAATGTTCTAAATGTCACCAAAAATTGCCAAAATGTCTAAAATGCCTCTAGACGTCAAGAACATTGGCGGACACTCACCGAAAAATCCAGAACATCACCGAAAAAAAGAAGAATAAGAAGAAGAAAAAAGGGAGAAATTAGAGTGAAAACATAGTAGAATTTAACTACATCCTCTCCAACGCCACAAAACATGAAAAATTACTCTTTATCATGCAGAGCATATAATTTTTAGTTCACAAATTTTTAAAAATTTAGAGTTTGAATTTATTGTTTATCAAACTGCACAAATTGCAGTTTCAAAACTATAAAAGTTATTAATTTGCTCGTTTGTAATTTATTAAAACACAATTTCACGTCGTGACAATGGTGGAGATCTGAGATCAGTAGTTTCTAAAGGTTTGTAGTTTTTTCAGTTTGTCAATATTTCCTAATTTTTTTTAATAAAGAGAAAAATAAAATACTAAAATCATAAAGAAAAGCAAAAACATATCTTCAAGATTGTAAAAATTTACAGTTGTCACCATTTGTAATTTAAACTCGAAAATATTTTTTCAGAAGTTAAAAATTCTCTCTATTAAAACAAGAAAAGAGAAGTGTGTAATAGCAAGGAAAAAAAAAACTGAGAGATCAAATGAAAGGGACAAACATAAAAAATTCGCCGGAGTATCATCAAAAATTCGTCAAAGTGTTCTGAATGTCACCAAAAATTGCCAAAATGTCTAAAATGCCTATAGACGTCAAGAACATCGTCAGACACTCACCGAAATGTCCAAAACGTCACTAAAAAAAAAGAAGTATAAGAAGAAAAAGAAAAAAGGGAGAAATTAGAGCGAAAGCATAGTAAAATTTAACTACATCCTCTCCAACGCCACAAAACATAAAAAATAACTCTTTATCATACAGAGCATACAATTTTTAGTTCACAAATTTTTAAAAATTTTAGAGTTTGAATTTATTGTTTATCAAACTGCACAAATTTGTGGTTTCGAAACTATAAAATTATTAATTTGCTCGTTTGTAATTTATTAAAACACAATTTCACGTCGTGACAATGGTAGAGATCTTAGATCAGTAGTTTCTAAGGGTTTGTAGTTTTTTCAATTTGTCAATATTTCCTTCTTTTTTTTAAAATAAAGAGAAAAATAAAATACTAAAGTCATAGAGAAAACCAAAAACATATTTTCAAGATTGTAAAATTTTACAGTTTTCACCATTTGTAATTTAAATTCGAAAAATATTTTTTTAGAAGTTAAAATTTTTTTCTATTAAAACAAGAAAAGAGAAGTGTGTAGTAGGAAAAAAAAAACTAAGAGATCAAATGAAAGGGACAAACATAAAGAGAGTTAACCATTTTTGGTTTAGATCTAATTGAATCTAATATAGATCTACTCAGATATGTTCTAAATCTAAATATCCCAGTGAGTCTTGTATTGCGCTAGCCAAATCTGAGTAGATCTAGGTTAAGAATATCGTCAGAAACTTATCTTCTTCGTCGTCACTAAAGGCGAAGTAAGGAGTTGGCGGTTGCTAGTGAACCCCAATCGATGGTAGCCGTTGGTCACTGGTAAGTATATATCAGAAAAAGGGGGAAAAAAAGATAGTTGCCTTGGGATTTTTGGCTTTACACCAAAAATTTTGGGACTAAGTAAAACATGTGTTCTTCTCATAGGAGTTATAGGTAATTTGCCCAAAAAAGAAGGTTCGATCCCAATAATAAATCAAACTCTAATTTTTTTAATTATTTTGATATAAACCCTAACCCCTCTCTTTCTATGCTATTTAGGGAAGAGATGGTAATGATGAATTAAGCTATCATAATTACCAAGTGTGATGATAAATGGATTATGAAGGTGATTGGTAATATTTGTTTGATGGCGATTGTTTTTAATTTTTTTTAAACTTATTTTTATCTAGTTTTATTTTTATTTACTTATTTTTTGTGTTAAATTCCGCTAGGGTTGTTAACAACTTCGCCGTCCCAAACCCAGGTAAAGGATGAGGGCTGTGTGTTAGGTAGTCGACAACCAACACATAAAAAAGCCGCTCGGACCCCTTATAACAATGAATCCTACTTTCAATCATTTAAATGCTAGGTCGTCCCCCTTAAGTGAAGCGTTGCGCTTGCCTCCGGGTGTTTTAAAAAGTAAGCAAGGGACGTCGTATCAACGCCTGGGTGCGTGAAAAATGGGCAAAGGTTCCTACTTTTTTCTGGACAAGCACAGGTAAAGAAGCCAATCCAAGACTATAGGTTTAGGGTAGCCACTTGGAATATAGGAACCTTAACTAGTAAGACAATGGAATTGGTAGATGTTATGATTAGGAGGAGAGTTAGTATAGCATGTGTACAAAAAACTAAGTGGATAGGTGAGAAAGCTAGGGAAATTGAGGATACCGATTTTAAACTGTATTATAGTGGTAAGGATAGATGCAAGAATGGGGTAGGAATCATAGTTATCAAGAGTCTTGTGGAAAATGTAGTAGTGGTCAGTAGAAAAGGGGATAGGATTATGTTAATTAAACTAGTTATTGGAGGGAATATAGTGAACGTTATTAGTGCATACGCCCTCAGGTAGGGTTAGATGATCAGACTAAGAGGGATTTTTGGGAGCGAATGGATGAGATCTTACAAAAGATACCCGTAGGAGAGAACCTAGTTATAGTTAGAGAATTTAATGGCCATGTATGCATAGATAAACTAGGCTATGAAAGGGTGCATAGTGGATATGGTTTTGGTGATAGAAATGAGGCTAGAGAGAGTATCTTAGGCTCTGTTTGGATGTGTTTTAAAATTACATTTCTACCCTATCACTACCACTTCACGTTTGGATACCACTTTCAAAATAGAATTCCACCATATAATTCAAACTACAATTTGAAAACCCGTTTGGCAGCTTTGTGATTCATTCTCCACTTTCAATGTCTTCAGCCTTATTCCTCTTCCTTTCTGAAAAGCTTCCATGTTCATCGTCTCTGAAAAGGTTCACGTGAATTGATCTATTCATCTTTCTATGTTTCAAAGATCAGGACTGAAGATTTGTCACGGGTAGTGTTCATAGAGAACTCTGACCATTTTATAAATCATAAATCCTGTGAACCTACTCCCTACCCATACCATCTCTCACAAATCAAGTGAGTTACAATTTGTGCATTGTGGAAGATTCATTCTACGGGCAACCAAACAACGACGACACCGAGGTCAAATAAATCACAAACTTATTTCAAATATTTTCTTATAGATCATTGATTTGAAAAAATCATCCCTAATTTTATTTCCAATTTTTTTTGTTTCAAGTCAAATTTATCAAACCCATTGTCAAATCAGACGACTACCAAAGAGTCGCACATTCACTCACTGTATCCACTCCATCACCAGTGATAACTATTCAACTCCTACTAATCTGGTAAGTATATTCTTCAATCATCTGTTATGTGCAAATGAGTTCTGAAATGATTTCTGAGAAGTCCAAACAACCATAAAGATAGTTGCTAATCTGTCTGAACTCTTTGAACGGTTGAAGCTGAGCCGGTCGTCCCCTGGGTTATCCGGTCGGTCGTTCCCCAGGTCATTCAGCCGGTCGACCGGCTAGTCAACCTCCCTGCTCATCCTTCTCTTCAACTCTTCTTTTGTTGTTCTTCTTCTTCTACTTATTTCTTCTTCTCTTCTTCTGCTCTTCTGCTTATTTCTTCATGTGGCCTTCTTCTTCTGCTTATTTGTGGTTATTTTTTTACTGTGTAAACTTGCTTCACAAACTTTTTACAGACAATGTTATGTGATTTTTATTTTGTCTCTGTTTTGGCTTTTAAATCATCTGTCTTTTCTATAGTTCAAATAAACATTAATGTTATGTGTTTTTATTTTCTTTTTGTGTTGCCCTTCAAATCATCTAGTTCTCCTAACATTATTTAACAAGTTGGAAGTAAACATTAATGTTATGTGGTTTTATTTTTTTATCTGTGTTACCCTTCAAACCATCTGCTTTTCCTAACATTATTTACCAAGTTCAAATAAATATTAATTTTGGTTCCCACATAAATAATTGTAATTGGTTTTTGCTCTGTTATTTTTTTCTATCCATTCCAGAGTACTTTGCTTTGTTATTATTTTATATCCACTCCAGAGTAGTTTAAATATAAATTGTATGTTTATAGATGGATGGAAACAATTCCGATGACAATCAGGATACAAAAATGTGGACTCCCAGAATTGAATTGAAATTAATAAACATGTTGAGAGAAAAGGTTAAAAAAAATCAAACAACGGGCTGTACTATTGTGTGGACAATTAGGCATTGGAATCATTTTGCAAATCAGTTGCACAATCTGTATGGATTTCAGTATACAACAATGCAGGTGCAACAAAAATATCAGCGATTGAAAGCTGATTACTAAACGTTTAAGCGGCTGCAGACACAGACTAGTCTGGGATGGGATCCCATTGTAGGCACTGTTGTTGCACCCGATGAATTTTGGGATAAGGTTTTTCATTAACCTGTACCATTTTCAATTTTTTTTTTTTAACATTTCATCACACATACAGTATGCTTAATTAAATACTTCCAATTGTTGTAGGCTACCAGAAATGTAAATCTTTTGTTGTTCTTCTTCTTCTACTTATTTCTTCTTCTCTTCTTCTGCTCTTCTGCTTATTTCTTCATGTGGCCTTCTTCTTCTGCTTATTTGTGGTTATTTTTTTACTGTGTAAACTTGCTTCACAAACTTTTTACAGACAATGTTATGTGATTTTTATTTTGTCTCTGTTTTGGCTTTTAAATCATCTGTCTTTTCTACAGTTCAAATAAACATTAATGTTATGTGTTTTTATTTTCTTTTTGTGTTGCCCTTCAAATCATCTGCTTCTCCTAACATTATTTAACAAGTTGGAAGTAAACATTAATGTTATGTGGTTTTATTTTTTTATCTGTGTTACCCTTCAAACCATCTGCTTTTCCTAACATTATTTACCAAGTTCAAATAAATATTAATTTTGGTTCCCACATAAATAATTGTAATTGGTTTTTGCTCTGTTATTTTTTTCTATCCATTCCAGAGTACTTTGCTTTGTTATTATTTTATATCCACTCCAGAGTAGTTTAAATATAAATTGTATGTTTATAGATGGATGGAAACAATTCCGATGACAATCAGGATACAAAAATGTGGACTCCCAGAATTGAATTGAAATTAATAAACATGTTGAGAGAAAAGGTTAAAAAAAATCAAACAACGGGCTGTACTATTGTGTGGACAATTAGGCATTGGAATCATTTTGCAAATCAGTTGCACAATCTGTATGGATTTCAGTATACAACAATGCAGGTGCAACAAAAATATCAGCGATTGAAAGCTGATTACTAAACGTTTAAGCGGCTGCAGACACAGACTAGTCTGGGATGGGATCCCATTGTAGGCACTGTTGTTGCACCCGATGAATTTTGGGATAAGGTTTTTCATTAACCTGTACCATTTTCAATTTTTTTTTTTTAACATTTCATCACACATACAGTATGCTTAATTAAATACTTCCAATTGTTGTAGGCTACCAGAAATGTAAAGAAGTTTAGGACAAAAGGATTTGAGTATTTCCAAGAAATGGCGGAAATTGTTGAAAATTGTTGTGCCATAAGGGCCTTGTCTCGTGCATCCACACAAGGAGCCCTTGAGTCAGATGAAGAAGATGAAATGCTAAATAAAGTTTGGAACCCTAAAGTTAGTGGGAGTAATGCTGCTGAAGCCATTCCTGTTGACTTATTTGGCGATGAGTACATGGATCCAGCGAAGGGCAAAAGTCACAATAGGGCCCCTACAAGCAGCCAGACTGACAGTGGTCGTTTGAAAAAGTCACGGTCAAGTGGGTTCGATGATGTGTGTGTAGCTTTCACATCCTATGTACAGGAAAAAATAGAACATTCACATGCACGATCAAATGAGACAGGCTGTAAGTGTAGGTGGTGATGAGTATTCCCTTGATGCATGTCAAGATGCATTGCTAGAGCTTGGGGACATACCACCGGTGCAATACGTTAGGGCACTGACATTGTTTAAAGACAAGGAATGGCGAAGGTTTTTTATGCGTACTCCTACCCATATGCGCCTAGCTATAATCCTCGCTTTGCAGTGAAGTGAGAAGTCGTGTTTTGATTGTGTTAACGAATCTCCTTGTCGTTCTGCAAGATGATTTGATGATTCCTGATTTGTTTTTTATTATTTTTTTTCATCCCATGAGATGCTCTTTCTTTTCCATCTTCGTATGTTTAATTTTATTGAACTTATAAGTAGTTTCTGTTTTACATCAATATGTTGTGTTATTACAAGATGACTACATATTAAACAAATTTTCTTCTCGTATATATTTTAGTGGATGTTGGTAAATGACTAAGGCCAACTATTCATGTAGCCACTTTTTAATTCAGCTTCACCAATAATGGTAAGCGTTAGCATATTGTCAAACATTATTTTATAATTATGCTTTTACTGTGATGTAGACGAAACAATATGTCGTCCGACACAGAAAACAATGCAATGGAGATCTCATCGGAGGAGGATGGGGTTATTGAAGATTTTATGGATTTTTTTATGATTGCTTTCATGCATGACCATATCAACGCGTCAAGTAGTCGCCTACCGCAACGAACTTGTCCATTCAAAGGTGATGATTACATCTTCAGCTTATTAAATGGCCATCCAGAAACAATGATGGACATTATGCGAATGGATGCACAAACATTTATTTTATTGAAAGACACCTTACTCCAAAGTGGCTTTATCGATATTGAACATATGCATATCAGTGTTGAGGAATCGCTTGGAATTTTTTTATATACTTTTGCACAACATGATCACCATCGAATACTGGCAGATAGATTTCAACACTCCATGGAAACAATTTGTTGGCACATCAAGATTGTAATGCGGGCATTGTGCAAGCTTGCATCAACGATTATCAAACCATGTAACCAAGATAAGATACCGGCAAAAATTTTAAATGACAGGAGGTTTTTTCCCTGGCTCAAGATATGAATTTAATGATTGTCCTGTAAATGCTATTTGAAGATATTTTTTTTTCTCGTATTATAAAAGTAATATCCAAGTTTGTTTTGATTTTAATGTCAAACAAATATCTTTTAATTAGGATTGTTTCTGTGCTATCGATGGCACATTGGTGGATGCATAGGTCCCTGCTTCAAGACAAAATTCATTACGCGGTCGCAAATCTACGGTATCGCAAAATGTACTCGCAGCTTGTGACTTCAACATGTTGTTCACATTTACTAATTTTGGATGGGAAGGTAGCGCTCATGACAATGCTATTTTAGTTGACTCTATTACAAGAGCTGATCTATAGTTCCTACACCCACCCAATAGTGAGTGTCACGAAATAACATACGGTACACTTTTTGGTATTATTTTTTCGTACACCTTTTTGACAGAACAGTGCATTCATTATTTACATGTAGGGAAGCATTATTTAGTGGATGCTGGTTTTACGAACATGCCTGGATTTCTTGCCCCATTTCGTTCCCAATGCTATCACTTGCAAGAGTTTCATGGCCGTCATTATTTAGAACCTAAGGAATTGTTTAACCATCGACATTCGTCATTACACAATGTCATAGAAAGAACATTTGGTGTTCTGAAGAAGCGATTCCCAATATTGCGGTCCATGCCAAATTACAAGTCTACAAGACAAGGCCCTCTCATGATTGCATGTTGTGTACTGCATAATTGGATCCGTTTGCATGCAGATATGAACCCATTTTTCATGGAAACTTATAATGAAATGACGGTAGAAACGGAAGCATACGGGCTTGTTGGAGACCAAGCTGACTATGCTGACATGTCACAATATGAGTTGACGTACCAATCTAACTTTAGGGATGCAATTCCTACTACTATGAGGCAAAAACATGTTGGCCATGGATAGATTTGTGATGTGAACAAGGCAAGTGAATATCATAGTGACTAATGGTTTTAAATGTATAATTATTTTACTAGTTTCAATCATTATGATACCTTTATTACATAACTTCCCCCACTTTACGTAACTGTGAATTTAATGACTTTTTTCCTCTTTTTGTAGGATAACTAACAATGAGGACAACGATTGGGCTAAATGACAATTAAATGAAAGGGAACACAAAGATCATCACATGGTCAATCAACAAAATGTTATTATGTTAATGAAGACACTTAAATATGTTGTTGAAGCAATGTATAATATGCAGGGTCAAACACTTTATCGAATTTGATGGTTGAATGATGCATGCAAAAATTGTAGTTTATGATAGGGTATGGCTTCTGTCCAGTCCGGGATTGAACTGGACCGTGCTGTTGAGCCCATGGGGGCCTATCACAGGTTCTGTTTTGATAATCTGAACCGTTCAATGTGTAGAACTCATTGAGTACTATATGCCTGTAAAAAATCACGTTAATCGGATATCGATAGCTATATGATCAAATCAGTTTCGTATTAAAAAATTGGACGTTGAACAAATTAACGGTTGACAAAAAACTGTTTTGATCACATAGCTATCGATATCCAATCAACGTGATTTTTTACAGGCATATAGTACTCGACAATTTCTACATATTGAACGTTTAGATTATCAAAACGGTACCCGTGGTGGGCCCCCACGGATCCAACAGCACGGTCCAGTCTGATTCCAGACTGGACAGAAGTCATACCCTTTATGATATTCATTTAGTTTATGATGTTCATTAACTTTTTATTAAAAAAAAATTGTTTGCCATGGATAGATTTGTTATTAATTTTAATTTTTTTTATTAATTTGTAGACAACATTTTTTTATTACTTTATTTTTTTCATTCTATTGAAATTTTGGCTTTGTTATTATTTTAAATGTCTTTTTATTAATTGTTTTTTTTTTTGGTTCATATTATTAACATAATGGTTTTGTTAGTAATTTTTATACCAAACAAGTTTTTATTAAATTTTTTTTCCTTTTTATTAAAGAAAATGTATAATTACTAATTTTTAATTTTTTTAATTTCATTTTAGCTGAATTTTTTTTCTTAATTTGTTTTTTTCATTTTATTAAAATAATGGTTTTGTTATTAATTTAAATTTTTTTATTAATTCGTAGACTTTTTTAATTTTAATTTTTTCATTTTATTGAAATGAAGGCTTTGTTATTAATTTTAATTTCTTTTTATTAATTTTTGTACAATTTTTTTTTAATTTCATAATATAACTCACAAATTGTTATAACATTGTCATTGGTTAATTTTACAGTGCAGAAAAAAAATACTATTCATTACGTCAATACAAAAGATTACAACAAAATAACAAAATAAAATAACCACAACAAAATGAGAAAACAAAATAACCACAACAAAATAAGAAAACAAAATGTAACCACAACAACGTGTAAACCATTTAAACACTCATCGAAACAAGTTAAGCATCATTGTCAGGTGGTGGTGAAGGTAGAGAGAAGTAGTGGTGGTACACCTGAGTGACTCGATGGTCAATCTGATCAATGCGGTTCCTTGTCACTTTATCACGTCTCCCTAAGTCTACACGAAACTCACCAAATTGTTGAACGGTGGCAAATTCATCGAACCGAGTAGCCAATGTATTGACCTGATTAGCCATTTGTTATTCTCATTGTAGGCGCTGATTGTACCGTTTTTGTTCCAACGCTAAATAATCAGTCCAATATTGGGGTTGTTCATTTGGTGGCATGGCATTGTCATTGGGTTCTTCGTCATCAGGTATTGGTTCATTTTCAAAATTAATAGAGCCCAGTAAGTTTTCAGCACCACTAGCTCGAGTCAGTGTTTACTCAGAAATTGGTGAAGTGATTCTCACATCTACTTCACCTTCAAGGTTGACATGATGCGCTTTGAAAAATTTTGGTTAACAAAGCTCCAAAAGGTAGTGACCGGCCACTGAGAGAGTACCAAGTTTTGCAACCATCATTTCTCTCAGTAATATGTAGCATAAATCTAATTTTTGTCCAATTTCAAAACAATATAACAAATAAACATTAAAACATGGAACAACATCAAAATGTCCTTTTTTTGGAGTGACATTTTCAACTATCCATCGATGAAGAATACGAAGGTGGGGTTTTAAATGTCTTGCTTGTAAATTAGTGCCGGTGAATCGGCTCTCACAAATTGTGGTATAAACCTCAGTTAGATCACCAACAATGTTAGCTAACTGAGCCTTAGTTTGAAAATGGCATTGCAAATCTCCTGTTTCAACTCCAATAATTTGTGCGAAAGTGCAGGGGTTGAGTGTGATTACTTCCCCATTCACATAAGAGGTCAGATTGAACTGTTCCACTTGTCCCTCAGCAGATGTCAACTGAAGGTAAAATAAATATACAAGACGGGGATATACCTTATGTGGTAAATTAGTTAAAGGTAACCATCCCATCGTATCCAGTCTGCCAAGCAACAGTGGATCATATTGAGAAGGTAGATTTACCTTTCTTCCTATAATAATTGGTCGATTAGCAAAATCTGAATAAGTTTGCTCGTGATTATATGTGAGAAAATCAATAGTTGGATAGTGATGATGTTGTTGCTGTGGTTGACGTTGTACAGGGTTAGAGGTTTCGCCACGTTCGAGTCTCGCTCTTTTTGTTTCGACATGATGACTGCAAAAGTTAAGAAAAATATATAGTAAAATGTATGATGTTGATGTGAAAAAAAAAGGAACATATAGGCAAACTGAGCCTCTACTAAAAGGCAACCAACAGATAGCGAAACTGAGCGCAAAAGGCGAACTGGTGGCTGAAATCGGATGGCCGGTCGATTGTCCCGAATGGTGGATTCTTCGCCTTCTTGCAGCTCAACTCTGAAGCTATCAAGAATATGAATTGTGCTTCAAACTAACATCTTCTCTCTTCCTTTACACGGATATGTACACTGAATGTAGTCAATATTGTAGGGTGAGGGAGTTGCTGAAGTTGTTGGAATAAGATGGTAAAGATGGTGTGGTTAAACGAATGCAGAGATACTGACTTATATAAAGGCTCAGGTTCAGAAGGTCGAGAAGGGGGGTTTTTTTTTTTCTTATTTACTTTTCATTTCTTACTGATTTTTTTTTTTGTTTTCCTTACTTATTTTTAATTTCTTCCGTATGCTGATTACTGACTATGTGTATAGGTTTTTGGCTTCTTCTTTCTTTTCCTTTATCACACAGTGATGAATTGACATTCAGCATAGGAGGGGTTGGGTCTATTGGATGAGCGAAATTACAGTATTACCCTTTTCATTTTTTTCTTACATAATAACCTGGCATTCAAATCAAGAGGGGCGAATTGGTCATTTTGTACACAAATATCACTCTTGCCCCCAATTATATGACCTTCACGAGTGGGTGAGAGTTAGGTGACAATAATGCACCAACAAAAAGAAACGATTTTTTTTATTAAATTAATAAAATTTAATAAATGAAAAAGTGTTGATAATGTTTGGTAACGTTTACGTTTTGGTTTGTATTTAAAAATATTGAACACACTGAGTTTTGTTAATTTTTATCGATATGTAATCTCCAAAGTTGTTGACTTCAACAAAATTTTTGAAAAATATTAACAACAAAATTTTTGAAAAATATTAAAAACATATTGTACAAAATGTTTGTACATGCCTAAAAAATTAATTGACAAAAAAATTAATTGACACAAAATAATTGACATAGAAGTTATTTAAAAAAAAAATTATTTGAAAAAAAAATTATTCAAAAAAATTACTTAAAAATAATTAATTGATTTTTTTTATTTGACTATTTTAAAAATAGTTTGGTTATGATTGTTGATAAAAAATACGGATATCGATATATGAGTTATGTGTTTGATTATCAATTGTACGTTGAATTAAGTTTTGAAAACTATTTTGAAAACTCATCACCAAACAAATTTTCTTATTTCACATGTCACATCAAACTTTCAAAACTCAATTTCACATACAATTCAAAACTCAATTCAAAAATCATAACCAAACAAATTTTCTACACTCAAATCATAATTCTACAACTCACAAACTCAAAATACAACTCATACTCTCAAATCATATTTACAAAACTCTACCAAACGCAACCTGAGATTTTGTGTTGGCTTCTAACCTGGTGGTGGCCAATACTATGTATAAGAAGAGGGATGAGCATTTCATAACCTTTAAGAATAGATTAGTTAAGAGCCAAATAGATTACTGCTTAGTGAGAAAAGTGGACCGCCTAAAATGCAATAATTGTAAGGTGATTCCTGGAGAGAGCCTAACCTCTCAATATAGAATTTTGATACTAGATTTATGTTTTAAAGGGCAATATCAAGCTAGGAAGGATGGTGGGCGTCGTAGGACAAGATGGTGGTACCTAAAAGGGGATAAACTAGAAATATTTAAGAACATAATGGATAAGGAAGGTACTTGGGACTTGGAAGATGATGCTAACACTATATGGAACTTGATGGCCAATTGCATGAGGAGAATCTAAAGGGAAGTGCTTGGAGAGTCGAAAGGAACGGGACCCAGCTCTAGGGAAACTTGGTGGTGGAAGGAAGAGGTTCAAGTAGTAGTTAAGGAAAAAAAAAAGAGTGCTTTAAAAGTAACAGAAGGATAGAACTGAGGAAAACCTTAAGAGTTATAAATTGACTAATAAGGAGGTCAAGAAAGTAGTGAGAGAGGCTAAGTTAAAAGCTTATGATGACCTATACACTAGACTAGATAGTAAGGAGGAAAAGAAGAGGGTATACAAACTTGCTAAGATACGGGAGATGAAAGCAAGAGATTTTACTTAAGTTAAGTGCATCAAGAGCGAGGATTCTAAGGTATTAGTGAAGGATGAATAGATTAAGGAGAGATGGAAGAATTACTTTGAGAAACTATTAAATAAGGAACATTGAGGTACGTCAATAAAGGAAGAAATAGCCAGTAACATGATAAACCAAGCCTATGGGTTCTATCGTAAGATTAAGAACTTTGAGGAAGAACTACTTTGAGAAACTATTAAATAAGGAATGTTGAGGTACGTCAATAAGGGAAGAAATAGCCAGTAATATGATAAATCAAGCCTATAGGTTCTATCGTAAGATGAAGGAACTTTAAAGTGGAGATTGCACTTAAAAAGACGAAATCAAATAAAGCTTTAGGACCTGATGATATCCCTATTGAAGCTTGGAAGTGTGTGGGGTAAAAAGGGGGTTGCATGGTTAACTAGGTTATTTAGTAAAATTTTATTGACTAGGAACATGCCGGTTGAGTGGAGAAAGAGTATTTTAGTGCCAATCTATAAGAATAAAGGAGACATCCAAAATTGCAACAACTATTGAGGAATTAAGCTAATGTGTCATATAATGAAAGTGTGTGAGAGGGTGATGGAACGCCGATTGTAAGATAGAACAGAGGTGTCAGGGAATCAATTTGGGTTTATTCTTGGCAAGTCAATAATGGAAGCGATCTATCTTTTGAGAAGAGTAATAGAAAAGTATAGAGAAAAGAAAAAAGACATTCATATGATGTTTATCGACCTTGAGAAAGCACATGATAGAGTGCCTCGGGATATAACATGGTGGGTGTTAGAGAAAAAAGGGGTGACAAAATGTTACATTTATGTAATTAGGGATATGTATGAAGGGGTGGTGGCCACTATTAGATCACTTATTGGAGAGACAAATGAATTTCCTGTCACTGTAGGGTTACATCAAGGAACTACCTTAAGATCTTATCTTTTTACTTTAGTTATGAATGAGTTAACGAGAAATATTCCGGATGGCGTGCCATGGTGTATGCTTTTGCAGACGATATTGTGCTAATAGATGAGACTAGAGAAGGAGTTAACACAAAGTTAGAGATTTGGAGAAAAACATTTGAATCTAAAGGATTCTGGATAAGCAGAACTAAGGCAGAATACATGGGGTGATAAACCAAGCCTATGGGTTCTATCGTAAGATTAAGAACTTTGAGGAAGAACTACTTTGAGAAACTATTAAATAAGGAATGTCAAGGAACTACCTTAAGATCTTATCTTTTTACTTTAGTTATGAATGAGTTAACGAGAAATATTCCGGATGGCGTGCCATGGTGTATGCTTTTGCAGACGATATTGTGCTAATAGATGAGACTAGAGAAGGAGTTAACACAAAGTTAGAGATTTGGAGAAAAACATTTGAATCTAAAGGATTCTGGATAAGCAGAACTAAGGCAGAATACATGGGGTGTAAATTTGGTAATAGTAACAATGAAAGCATATGAGAAATGAAGATTGAGAATCAAGAACTACCTAAGAGTAAGCATTTTCGTTATTTAAGGTCGATCATCACAACGGCGGGGGAGATTGATGCGAATGTGGCCCATAGGATTAAGGTAGGATGGTATAAGTGGAAAAATGCATCTGGGGTACTATATAATAAACGAATACCCACTAGACTAAGAGGAAAGTTCTATAGAATGGCTATTAGACCAGTGATGTTGTATGGGACGGAGTGTTGGGCAACCAAGAAACAACATGTAGATAAGATGAGTGTGGTTGAGATGGGGATGCTAAAGTGGATGTGTGGCAAGACTAGACAAGACAGAATTAGGAATGAGTATATTCAAGAATGGGTATGAGTAGCACCGATAAAAGATAAGTTGAGAGAGAATCGATTGACATGGTTTGGTTATATTTAACGGAGACCAACAAAGGCAGTAGTGAAGATATGCGATATAGTGACGATAGATGGAAATGTTAGAGGACCACGTAGGCCTAGATTAACGCTGGCTAGCGTTGTAAATAGAGATATGGATTTAATTAATTTGACTAACCAAATGGCTTTTGATAGAGCCGTGTGGAGAAGAAGGATTCATGTAGCCGACCCCATTTGATGGGACTTAAGGCTTGGTTTGGTTTGGTTTGGTTATTTATTTATTGTGTTACAATAATGTCTTTTTGTGTAGAAGTTTTCTCCTTTTATAGAGGTTTTTTTATCCATGCGTGGAGGTTTATTTTTCTCCTTATGTGAAGACTCGTATTCTCCTTGTATGGAGATTCTCTTTATTCTTTTTAAGATTTATTTTATATTTCAATATATTTTATTGAATAAATTATTGCATGATATGCAATATATTAAAGTCTCATATTTTTCTATAAAATAAAATAAAAATTCTAAGAGTGAGCATTTGTTAGTTAGTTTTAATATTAAAATATTATCAATTTTAGAATAATATCGGTTCTAAAAGTGATAAACATAATTTTACGTGTAAAGTGTTTGTTACTTAAAATTTAAGTCTATACGTCAATAGTGTGGTTAATATGTGTTAAACTATTATAAGAGTAAGATCCACTTTGATATATATATTTATATTAAATAAAATAAATAAATAAATATAGTGTGGTTAATATGTGTTAAACTATTATAAGAGTAAGATCCACTTTGATATATATATTTATATTAAATAAAATAAATAAATAAATAAATATATATATATATATATATATTTCATTTCATTAGTCACCACAGTACATCACTCTCTCGATGGATAGGCTAAAATAGTAAAAACAATATTACAAAAAGATTAACCCTTCTTCCTACTTTATTACACTTTTTTCAGGAAATTCTATTTCTATACACTCTTTTATCTCTGTATACATAATTTCTCAATGCACACACTTATGAAATTAGTTTTATATTTTTGTTCTCAGTCCACACATCACATGTTCCAATTATACCCTAAACTAACATCCTTGTACGCACACCACCTAAACTATAGACCCATTTTTTATTCCACCCACCTTGAAGGTGCAACATCAAACTCCATTGAAGAAGACTCATGGTGACTTCATTGAAGACCCATTGCATTGTTGAAAGTGAACATCTTCCTCCCATTTCGTTTTTCGTCAATCTGCACTCTTTTGACAACTCCATTGAAGACCTACAACTCCATCTATCTCTTATTTTTCATAAATTCTCATTTTTTCCTAGAAGAAATTCAATTTTGCTCATTTGGTACTGGTTATCCAAATGAAATAGGTTTATTCAATTTTTAACTTCCGAAACATGTAAAAAAATTCAGAACTTGATTTTTAAAATAAATTCTTAAATTCGAAAGTCGAGTTTTGAATTTGGTTTTGGAACTTGATTTTCGAATAGAATCAATAATTTCGGCAGTTGTTATCCAAAAAAAGTAGACTATGGTGGCTGAATTCTGGTATGAAAATGCTCATACTAGGTCTTGGATTCGAGTTCGTAGACTATGCTCTTCACCAACTGAACACTAGTCTGCTACTGAAGTTGTTTCTTGACTTCCATCTATATTGAAAATATGGAGTTCTCATTGTGTGGAGTAAACTCTTTTTAGTTGATCCAAACACAAGAAGAAGAAGATGAAACAGCTTGTCTCAGACTTGCAAACACTTGAGGAAACTGTTGGATACTACAGGTGATGGTGTCGTTGAACACACCAAAATTAAATACTAAACTATACCAAATTCTATCAGAATAATGGCAAGTCCAGGTATCGATCCACAGGGACTATTGTGAAATTAAACTAATTTAATTGTTAAATTCCTAAATTAATTTTGATAAAAAGATTGAATGATCATAACCTAATTTAATAACAAATAAATTAAACAAAGGAATTAAATTACCAATAATAAATGAAATTGGATTTACTAAATTGGGGAAAAATCCTAGGGTTGAGAATTCACCACTAACCACATAATTAGGGTTTCCAATTGAAATTAATTATGCTATGGTTTGAACAAATTAATGCTTCACAACTACAAGCTCAAAGCATTTAACAAGAAGATCATCACATTCAATGTACGAGCACGAACCATCTCAAGTAATACGAATCGTTCACTCTAAACTAGGGTAGTGATACGACTCGTTCCTCGTAGCATGGTTCGTCCCATACCTTGAATGTGAAGGAATAGAAAACTCATGTATGGATAATATTCAACAATCACAGAAAGTTAAATATTTGAAAAGATAATGAAGATCATATATAAAGAATTTCTAAAACACCATACAATGGTTCAAACCTTACATAATATAAAATCAAAAAAGAAAACTACATAATTACATGGCTAGGGTTTCATCAAAACCCTAGAAAAGAAGACTAGCCACTCATGGAGGAGTGGAAGGAAGTAGAAGGAGAAGGAATCACCATAGGAGACATCCTTGAAGCTTTTTGTTTCTTCCTCTTTTGCAAACCCTAGCCTCCCTCTTTAGGTCCAAAACAATTTCAGAACCCTAATCCAGCCTTTTTCTCTTCTTTTTATCCTTCCAATCTCGTCCAAACAGGTTTAAAACGTCGGTTTGACTTTCCCAGAAAAAGTCAACGCACGTGCGGGAAAGTCAACGCACGTGCGGAAAAAGTCAACGCACGTGCGGGAAAAGTCAACTCTGCCAAATTCTGTCTTTTTGCTCATTTTATGCTCCCACGATGTATAACCTGATTGACACTCAACACACATAAAAATATACGGTTTGACCAGCAAGTGAAGTTAAGAGATTCTAATTAACGGCCTCAATGATGTACATTTCGGCCTTAATCAACAGGGTTATGTGCTGATATGAAAGTTTGTGACTTTTTCATAGATTAGTCGTTGTGTTGGCTTTGAAACTTGTAAGCACATGCACTAGAAATTTAATAATCCTTTCACTTGATTTAAACTAAGAAACAATGAATGACGTAAGAAACAGTGGAAAAATTAGGGTTTAATTTTTTTTTTTTACTCAAAAGATGTTTGTTAAATTTTTATTTTTATTTTTAAATGATGTGTACAGAGAAAATTTTGACTTAATATTATGAGTGTGTTTTGATGTCCATTAAGGTCATTTTATTTTAGGATATAATTGTCATTAAAATAATATTTCATTAAGTGTGTGTACTGAGGTAAGTAAGTGTGACATGCCTGGGGGGAACCCCTGCGCATTAAACGGTTCGGACCCTCGATTTCTTTGATCTAGTCTCACGAATGCAATGTGAAACATAAATGGGAGTCCAGTTTTGGCAACTTTTATAGAAAATCCATTTTGTTGCAAAACCTTTGCCAGAAATGAATTGCATCACCAGATCTTAAAGTCGCCATCTAATGTTTTGGGAAAATTAGAAAACCTGTGACTCGTACCAAGGCCACTGTTCATCGTCACCAAAGATGCTTGGCTCAGAACCTTAGGTATGAAAGGGAAAGGTCATTATTGAGCACCCCCGCTCACTCGATCAAAAGATCAACTTCTACTAAACCATGATATGAATTTTATTTTCTTTATATGTTCATGTTTTGATTATTTAATAAATCCTAAAATTTACTATGTGAAGCATACAAGTATAGACTATGCCATTCATTTTGGAACAATTTGATTTTATGTATTTTGAAAAAGTTTTGAAGATGTACAACACAAATAAGTTGAGTTTACAAACATAAAAAATCAACTTCATTCTAAATTAATCGACACAATCTCCATCCACTGTCATTCATACAGTTATATCAAGTAAGCAAGTGACCACATGATAGGATGTTTAAACATAATAAGAAATACACACACAAGCGGGATGCTAAAACATAAAAAATACATATTTACCGATGTCCTACGAACAGCTACAAAACAAAGTTAATAAAACATGTATGATCTTATATACAAAATCCTAATACAATTCACTCATGAGATGCAGCTAAAGATATGGCTTCTAAGATATGATATGTGAATCATCTCAAAAACATGAGGTAACGTACATAATCACATAGGAATTGATTAAATCCACAAATGCAAACTTAGCCAAATCAAGATGCATGAAACATGGATGCAAAGCATGGGTATAACAAAAAATAAAATATGATGCATATTCACAAATAAAGAAAGCACGTAAAAGAACGAAATAGAAAGAAGCGGGGCAGGAAATATTACAACACTTAAAAGAATAATTACAAATCAAATTGGAGAGGGATGAGGAGAATATTACAATAAAATGAAAACCTCACAAAACACTCAAAATAAAATAAACAAAAGAAAAAGTTTCATGTGCCTTGGAAACCACTGGAAGTTGGTTAACATCAGAAGACAATGCCGTCTTGTTGCAAAACCAAGAAAAGGAACAAACAAGAAATATGTAGGTGGTTCAACTAACCACTATCGGTTATATTAAAACAAGAAAACAAATATAAAATAGAAAGTGTAAAATTACAACAAAACTAACATGAACTTAAAATCAGAAAACAAATATAAGATAGAACATGCAAGATTACAACAAAACTAATATGAAATTAAAATAAGAAAATAAATATAAGATAGAACATACAAGAGTACAATAAAACTAATATGAAACTAACACAAGAAAATAAATATAAGATAGAACATGCAAGAAAAATGAAAGAATTGAATACTCACCTTCCAAAAAAGATCGAACTTCTTGATTTTCAAACTTCCTCTTGATCACACTCAAAGTTGTGAATTATGATCTTAATCCTCAATTCAAGAGCTTGAAATTTGAGCTTAGAATGATGGTTTTGAATAAATGTATGATCACTCTTTTCTTGGCAGCAATACTCTCTCTTTGATTAAGGCTTTGAGTAGTTTTGACAAAGGAAGATAAAATGTAAGAGGCTATATAATTTTACTAGTTTGGCAAGGCAACTCTCTTGTTTTTAAGACTTTATTTTCTCTCAAATTCTAACACAATTTTAGCATTCATTCTTCATATTTCTCTTCTTCAAAAATCCATCCTCAAATTCAAAGACTAGAGCTCTGATTATATAGCCAATGCAAGTGGGCAATGGTGGAAGACAAAGTGGAAGACAAAATGGAAGACAAAGTGAAGGACAAAGTGGAAGATAATGGAGCTAATGGGGGACAATGTATAATGGAGGTGAATGATGAATGGTGATGGTGGTGTGCGATTTAGGAAAATGGATGATGAGTTGACATAGTGGGATGTGATTATGAAAGTAGATGGTAAGTGAAGATGGTGGAATGTGATTATGAAAGTAGATGGTGAGTTGGGATGATGATATGTAATTATGAAAGTGGATGGTGAGTGGGGATTGATGCGATGTGATTATTAAGGTGGATGGTGAGTGGAGATGAGAGGATATGATTATGAAAGTAGATGGTGAGTGGGGATGGTGGGGTATAATTTTGAAAGTAAAAGGTGAGTGGGGATGGTGTGGTGTAACTATGAAAGTGGATGATGAGTGGCGATGGTAGGTTATGATTATGAAAGTGGATGGTGAGTGAGGATTGATATGTAGAAAATTTGGTAGTGGAGATTAAAGAGACAAGATTCTTTTGTTAGTGGAGATTGGTGAATTTAGGAAAAAAAATAATTTAGCCAAAAAAATGTGTGAAGGTTGGGATTAAAGATCAAACTCCATCTCTCTTTGAAGATTCTGTGAGAAACATATTTTGATTGTTATCATAAGGTAATCAAAAGAAAGTGCCTAAGTCTTAGGGCCAGTCAAAATGGAGTGTCTACAGTAAGTGTATAGAAATAGAATTTCTCACATTTTTTTTTTTTGTAAAAAGTAAAAAAAATTAACTAAGAAGTCAATTTTCAAAACAATCCTTAGGCTTGTTTTGGTAATTGCCTAAAATAGCTAAAAAGCTACCACAAAAAATTCAAATTTTCTCTATATTTTTTTACACATTTTTTTTTTATAAAAAGTTAAAAAATTAACTAAAATAGGTAATTCCTAAAACAACCCTTAAACTTCTAGTAGGTTCTAATAGTTGGACTTAATTCTCATAAAATCTCGTTGAAAATAAGTCTTAATAAAATCGTTATTAGAAATAATTTTTTGTAACAATTTTTTGCATATGTCGCTAAAAATTGACAATTAATGACTTTTTTTGTTACAATTTTTATAAATTGTTACTAAAACTTACAGTTAGTGACGTTTTTCTATGACGAATTTTTCAAACTATTGTTGAAATTTAAAAATTTGTGAATTTTTTGTGACAATTTTTTTTAAACTGTTGCTAAAATTTATAATTAGTGACATTTTTTGTGATAAATTTTAAATTATCGCTGGAAATTATCAATTTGTAACATTTTTTATTAGTGTTTAATGAAAAATGCTATTAATTCTCGTAGGATCAATTAGACAATAAGTCCACCTATTAGGACCTACATGTAAGTCCTCCTATTCTTTATTTGATTCATTGGAATGAGTTGAAATGAAATGGAATGATCATTCATCAAGCTCACATATTTGAATGACATTCTATTGAAATGGTAAGTGATGATTTCATTTGTAATGCATTTTGTTATTAGTTTTTTAATCAATCAAACATGGGAATAAACATTTTTATGGAATGATCATTCCATTTCGTTTCATTCAAGTGAACTAAATACTACCTTAGTATCTAACCATAGCATTGGAGGACATTTGCTAAAAAGTTAAAAAGTTACTACAAGCTATCAAATTATTTTCTTTACTGTTTTAAAAAATATTTCAAAAAAAAAAAAATCATAAAAAAGTCAAATTTCAAACCAGTTCTATGTAACTAACAATGCACTTATGAAAGCAATGGAGATGTTTTATAGCCCCTCTTCCCATCCCATATTAATAATCCCTTTTAAAAATTTATTTTTTTAAGAAAATATAACAATTATAATTTTTTTAAGAAAATATAACAACTATACTTTGAATTCAAATTTCATAGGATTAATTGAAAAAATATCATTCTATTCTCATTTTTCAATATATATATAATTACTTTACAAAGGATAATTGATGTAGGCCGAAAGGTACCACATTGAGGCCACTTAAGTTATATTTTTAGTCTTTCAATATTGTTTATTTGGTGGAGATGATATATTTTGTGCATTTTTAGTCTTTCAAAGTGTTTTGTGCATTTGTACAGATTTGGTAAGTAACATGCAAATTCAATTAAAAAGGGCACGAAAGCAGATTCTTCGTGCGAGGAACGAAAAAACCTGGCCTGCCACCTCACTGCATGTGCGGCCAAGCCCCACTACACGTGCAGCCTATCATCGCTCGAGCGGCCCACCTAGGGTTCTGTGTGTGAAATTTTCAGTCTTTTCAGCTAGGAATAAAAGGAAGAAAAAGGGACTGTAAAAGGGTTCGAAAATTATTCTAAGTAAAAGAAGGCTAGGGTTTTGAAAAGGTGATTATTCTCAAACTTCAAAAGAAACTTTCATGGGGGCTTCCACCTCTTCCATCTTTTCCACCTCTTCCCACTCCTCCATGAGTGGCTAGGCTCTTCTTTTTTAGGATTTTGATGAAACCCTAGCTATGTAATTAGGTTTTCTTTTTTATTTTTGATTATGTAAAGGTTTGAACAATTGTATGGTGTTTTAGAAGTTTCAAATATATATTTTCCACTATTTCTTTGAGGATTAGGCTTTCTGTGATTATTGAATTCTTTCCATATAATGGTTTTCTTTTCTTTCATATTCAAAGTATGAGACGAGCTATGTTACGAGGGACGAGTCATTTTGCTACCCTAGTTTAGAGCGAACAACTCGTACTACTTGAGATGGTTTGTGCCTATACATTGAACGTGATAACTCTTTTGATAAATGCTTCGAACTTGTAGTTGCGAAGTATTATTTAGTTTGAACTATAGTATAATTGGTTTCAAATTGAAACCTTATTTACGTAACTAGTGGTGAACTCATTGCCCTAGGTTTTTTTCCAAATTAGTAAATTCATCTTTATTTATAATTGCTAGTTTATTCGTTTTGTTTAATTTAATTATTATTAGGTTATGAACAATCAATCTTTTTATCAAAATTAATTTAGGAATTTAGCATTTAAATTAGTTTAATTTCATAATTGTCTCTGTGGATCGATGCTTGGACTTACCATTATTCTAAGGAATTTGGTTTAGTTTAGTGTTTATATTTGGTGTGTGAAACGACCCATCAAATTTTGGCACCGTTGTCGGGGAGCGGCACGCTAACTTCCTCTGTGCCTTGCACCAATTTGACTTCAGGTTTTAGGTCGACATGCCTATTTTGATCTTCAACCAGACGTTTCATCCTTAATGAAGTCAAGTTGCGCAACACCTGAGGCGATTCTACATGGGCCCTCCATTTCGCCAACCTCATCACTGCACTCATAAAAGGCCAAGGGACATACCCACTTGAACCCAATGAGATTCAGCTTCCGCTGCCAACGCTTTATGGTAAAACCTACTAGCGCCAAACCACTGCTTGCTTGCCTTCTCCACTACTCCTCCCCGATGCCCCGACCAATCCTAATGATGTTCTAGTAGAGCCCGCTGCCGCACTAGCCCCAGCGCCATCGCCATTTCGTATGACGTGGATGCAATATCAGTCTCTTTTGGATAATCAAGTTGCTATTCAATAATCTGTGGTTGATCTCCGAGTAGACTACCAGGCATATCGGGATCATTGGCAAATGGCCTTTGATGGGTATCAGCAGTCAGTTGCAACTCTGCAAACTAACTTCTACACATACCGAGAGTTGAGCCAGCAGCGGTTTGATTAGCTTGGCGCTAGGATTCATGATGAGGCGTTCGACACTCAAACACTGATGCTTGCCGTATTTGAGCTGCATTTTCAGACACCACTGGATCTAAATCAATGATCTTCGTTCTATTTTCTTTGTTTTATTTCTTTATTTATTTTTGTTTTGTTTTATTTTATTTTTTTCTTTTCCTTTAATACCGTATAGTCCAAAAAAAAAAAAAAACTCTGTATGTGTGTATTTGGTTCATCCCTGCCTCTCTGGCTGTGGGCCTACGCTGCCTAGTAAGATCTCTCTCTCTCTCTTTCTTCTTTACAATTGCTTACATTGAGGACAATGTTCTATTTCAATTTGGAGGGGGGGTGAGCGTATTTATAAAAATAATTCATGTTTGTGCTTGCTACACTTGATTGCACCACTTCACTTGATGTTCACTTTGTGCTAGTATGGTAGTGATATAAGCATATGTTAATTAGGGAACATTGTGGACTTGTATGAAAAAGGTTTATTTGGTAAATACTCGCATGTGATGTTTATACTAGGACAGTTGTTTGTGTTTGTGGTATTAGTACATTTGTCATGAGTATGCCTTGATTCACATAGACACACTTTCATAACGGTGACCTCTCTATTCTAATCCCTGGTGTACATCATTGATAATTGCTAGTGTGGCAGAAAAGAATAAATGACTAGCCTTGATTCTCAAAATAAAAAATAAAAATAAAATAAAATAAACACTTGACTTGTTTGGATTCGTAGCCTCTTTAACTCAAGTTATTAAGCCCGAAAGGGTGTCTCTACACCTAGTGCCCTAAAACCGTTTAATTTGGAAGTCATTAGCCCAATACTGGTTACATGGGTTAATTAGAAAGCTTAAAGGACCTAGACGTTACATAGTTGAGGAAAAAAAAAAGGAAAATGGCTTGTTCGGATTTGTAACTTTTTTAGCTTGAGTTATTAAGCCCGTAGGGGTGTCTTCACACCTAGTGCCTTAAAACCGTCTGATTTGGGAGTCATTGGCCCAATGCTTGTCACGTGGGTTGATTAGAAAACTTAATGGATCAGGATATTGCACAGTCTTTTCATAAAAAATAAAAAATAAAAATAAAAATTTGAGAATTCTAGTTACAAAAGTTTAATCTTGTCTGTATATGTTGAGGGTTATTGTGAGTTACACTGGGCTATTATAGTGGATAGTTAACTAGTATGGAGAATGCACTTTACACCAAGGGTACTGATGATGTGTTTACTAGCATTCACAAATACAGGAGACTTTACTTTTGTATTAACTGAATTGTGGTTTTGGCTCTATAGATTCTTTCATGCTTGTCCACTGTGCCTTCAATGACTCATCATGTCTTAATATCACACAGTAGTGGCACATAAGTTGATTGTTAGGTGGAGTAGTGTGGTTAATTGTTGTTGAGCAAATATGAATATGTTGATGTTTGTGGGTGTCATTTCTGGAAACCTTCACGAGACTATACTCGTCCACTTGGGGTAACCTTGTGGTTTAAAGGATTGTTGCATATGTTAAATGCAATCGTGATCCCTACGAAAGTGGCTTAGAGTTATTTTACTTTTCTTATTTCTTTTGTTTTGCTTGAGGACTAGCAAAATGTAAGTTGAGGGATGTGATGTAGGCCGAAAGGTACCACATTAAGGCCACTTAAATTATATTTTTAATCTTTCAATATTGTTTATTTGGCGGAGATGATGTGTTTTGTGCATTTGTACAAATTTGACAGGTAACACGCAAATTTAATAAAAAAGGGTGCGAAAGCAGATTCTCCATGTGAGGAATAAAAAAGCCTGGCCTGCCACCTCACCGCACGTGCGGCCCATCACCACTCGAGCGGCCCACCTAGGGTTACCTACATGAAATTTTCATTCTATTCTGTTGGGCATAAAAAGAAGAAAAAAGGGGCTGTAAAAGGGTTCGAAAATTATTCTAGGAAAGAGAGGCTAGGGTTTTAAAAAGGTGATTATTCTCAAACTTCAAAAGAAATTTTCATGGGGGCTTCCACCTCTTCCATCTCTTTCACCTCTTCCTATTCCTCCATGAGTGGCTAGGCTCTTCTTTTCTAGGTTTTTGATGAAACCCTAGCTATGTAATTAGGTTTTCTTTTTGGTTTTTGATTATGTAAAGGTTTGAACAATTGTATGGTGTTTTAGAAGTTTCAAATATATATTTTTCACTATTTCTTTGAGTATTTGGTTTTCTGTGATTGTTGAATGCTTTCCATACAATGATTTTCTTTTCTGTCATATTCAAAGTATGAGACGAGCCATACTACAAGGAACGAGTCGTTTTACTACCCTAGTTTAGAGCGAACGACTCGTACTACTTGAGATGGTTCGTGCCTATACATTGAATGTGATAACTCTTTTGATTAAAGCTTCGAACTTGTAGTTGCGAAGTATTATTTAGTTTGAACCGTAGCATAATTAATTTCAAATTGAAACCTTATTTACGTAACTAGTGGTGAACTCATTGCCTAGGTTTTTTGCCAAATCAGTAAATTCATCTTTATTTATAATTGCTAGTTTATTTGCTTTGTTTAATTTAATTATTATTAGATTATAAACAATCAATCTTTTTATCAAAATTAATTTAGGAATTTAGCATTTAAATTAGTTTACTTTCACAATTGTCTCTGTGGATTGATACTTAGACTTGCCATTATTCTAAGGAATTTGGTTTAGTTTAGTATTTTATATTTGGTGTGTGAAATGACCCATCAATAATTTTAGAAACTTTTAAATTTAAAATTTTGACTTTTCAAAGTAGACATACATTTTAGAACAATAAAAAATAAAATAATGGATCAATAAAATGGGACGGAGGTAGTATTTCACACTGAAACACTAAACACTCAATTTGAATAAGGTTATTTGATGAGAAAAATGATATGAAATTGAGTAAATTATAAATACATCTCTTAAAATTTGATTAAAATATGATTGCCCTTATAATTTTAGAAATTAAATCTCGTCCCTTAAAAATTTCAATTTCATAACAAATGATCGATAATAAATCATTAAGTCAATTAACAGTTTTTAATGATATCAGGAATTTATTTCAATTAATAATTTAGGTACTTTTATCATTGTATAGAAGTATAGGACAGCGGTTAAGAATTTTATTTTTTAGTTAATTCTGTTAAATAAAAAATTCTAAAAAGGGGTATTTATAATTTTTTAAACCACAATGGACAATTCATATTTTAATAAAATCTCAAGGGATGTATTTGTAATTTATCCTAAGAAATAATAAGAAAGGGAATTCTTTTATCATATTTAGTCTATAAGTTGAGTGTGGAAAAATGAAAAAAATGTAAAAAATAGTACTCTCTTATTTTCAGTTTAAGAGAGTGGCAGTCTAAAGAAATAAGGGGTCCAAAATAATTCATGGGATGCTATAGCACTACTCTTTTTATTTTGTTCTGCTTTGGTGGATTTCACGTGTGATCAAGTAAAATTAATATTTTGTCCTTGTTATATGGTAAGTAATTTGTCTTCTGTATCCTATAGAACTCATTGAGTATTTCATCCTTCTAGAAATTCAAGTCCATTTGATATTGATAGCCCCTTGACCAGATTATATTATTTTTAACGGTAAATATAATTTAAAAAATAAATTGTTGACAAAAATATATTCTGATCAAGAGACTAATAATATCTGATCAACGTAAATTTTTTATAGGAATGAAGTATTCAACATGCTATATATATTTAACGGTTCAGATCATTGAAATAGAACTCGTGGTGGAAAAAATTACTTGACATTCAGAAGTGGGAAAAATAATTACAAAAAAGTGGTGGTGTAACTTTTTTTGTGAAAAAATTTACAGAAAAAGTTGCACCCCAACTCTTTTGTAATTATTTTTGATCTTATGGCCCGAATAGTGATTTTCCCTATAATTTATCTCATAATTTATGTGTTGTTCAAACACTTTCAAAAAGTGTGACAATTTCTTTTTAGGTGATGTTATTAAAATTTAAAAATTAGACTCACTTTTTAAATTTGATAATTTATTAAAATATGTAAAATATTTTTTTTTATATTTTCTCTAATTTTAAATCAATCATCTCAGTAATATATCATTAAATTTTAAAAATAGATGTATTATTATGGAAAAGGTTTATCTCTACTTCACTTTGTAGATAAAGTGGATTAGATAGTGTGGTTAGGACCGTGGGCCCTTTAGAAGTTTAAAAATTTCAATGTAGAAAGTTCCTTAAATATTTTATTTATGCAAAAAATTATGTTGTTTAAATATTGATAGTCACTTGATCAGATCATATTTTTGTTAATAGTAAATATAATTTTAAAAATAAATTTTTGATAAAAATATATTTTGATCAAATAATTATCGATATTCGATCAATATAATTTTTTACCTAAATAAATATTTAATAAATTACACACATTAAACGATTTGAAGAACTAAAATGAAACTCGTGATGGGTCTACAAGGCCAACAGCACCGTCCAGTCCTTGGAGAGAATCTGCGCCCAATAATTTTCCTTTCCTTTCCTTTCCTTTTCAGCCAGCTGACTGTCCTGCTTTACCAGGTAGCAGTAGAGTAGCGGACATTCAGGAGACTGGGAGAATCCGACGAAGTTTGGACAAAAATGGAGTACAACAAGAGAGCTTTTTACGGGGACTCCTCATCCGGCTCGTCCTCCGATCGTCTCCCACCAGCATCATCATCATCAGCTTCCAATTCCAGTCAACAACTATCAAACCCTTTGCCTCCTCTACATACTCTTCGTCTCCACAGTCCTCCCAATTCTCTGGGTAACACATCTTTTAACGCTTCAATTCTCTCTCTGCATATGCATACATACACATATATGTACATACGATTTGAATTTGATGCTCATCAAGTGTTTGATTTTTTTGAGGAAGAAGGTGATAAATCAGACTACTTGCCAAATGGCAAGGCGAGTAGGATTCGGAGCTTCCCTCATGTTAAAGGCAACTATGCGTTATATGTCTACATCCCAGGTAATATTCTTAAAAAATGTCACGTTTTGTGTATTGTTTCCATAGATTTAGTACTAGTATGAGATACAACTCCAAAGCCTCTTTTCCATTTTAAGCTTAGAATTCAACTGGGTATGTGGATTTGTTTTTGGATGAGTTGAGAGTTAGAATGAAAGTGGTGGAAAGTAATACTGGGTTTGGATTATGGATTTGGGTAGGAATTTGGGAAAGAATTGGAAAGACGGGGTGAAATGTGAATAAAACATAATTATATTTCACACCCCTTTTCAAATTCTTATTAAAATTTATGAACGAAATACAGTCTTAAAAGTTAAAAAAAGAAAGAATCATATAAAATTGATGCCATTATGCAAACTTGCCTTTAGTTTTATTGAAATAAAATGAAATAAAATATAGGTAAATTATACCATTAGTCTGGTAGTTCAAGCGAAATTTACTTTAGTTTGCATAATTTTAATTTGAACAATTTGAAATCCGTTACTTACCATTATAATTTTTAACAGAAAAAATCACATACAAAACTAAAGGGGCTAAAGTGGAATTTAAAAGAAACATAGGAACTATTGGTGTAATGAATAAATTACACTAGTTGTCCCTATAGTTTCTTTTAAATTTCATTTTGGTCTCTCCAATTTTGTATGTGATTTTTTTTCGTTCAAAATGTGAACGATGCATAATGGATGGACAACATTACAACAAAATTAAAAGTATAAGGTTAAATTGTTTAAATTGAAACTACGGGGACTAAAATGATACTTAACTTGCACTACAAGGACTAATAGTACAATTTATCCTAATATATATATATATATACATATATAAGAATTGGTGAAATTGAAAGTAGTTCGTTATTATCTCTTTTTCTAATTTTCTAGCTGTTATCCCACTTTCTATTTTCTTACAAAATTTTAACAAAAATTCAATGACAAATTACACCAGTAGTCCTTATATTTTGTCTATGAAGTCATTTTGGTCTCTACATTGTCAATTGACTTAATTTTGACCATTAATTTTAGATTTTGTTCTAATTTGGTCTAATTGATATGACCATTAGGAGTTTTGATGGAAAATGATTATTGAGTTGGTTGAGATTAACTCATTGAACTGTGTAAGTTTATAACTTTGTCCCTAAAAGGATGACACATGGCACTTATGTGCACATTTTTCATAAAAAATGGTAACAGTTGTTATCAATTGAATCAAATTGAGACAAAATTATAAATTCAGAGTCAAAATTGAGCCAATTAAAACTCCAGGGATCAAAATGACAAAAGAGCAAATATATACTGGTGTAATTTGTCCAAAATTTGAACTTAACGAAACGTATACAAAAATATTTTTTTAATTTAAAAAAAAAATTTACTTTGCCCCCTCAAACTATCAAACTTCTATCACTTTACCCTTGAATTATCAATTTTAACAATTATCCCTTAAATTATTCACATTAGTTCATTTTATCCCAAACCTTTAGTGACATTAATAATTCTGATGGAATTATCACATTTGTTGGCACACACATGCTTAGGCCTCGTTTGGGAACAGGCTAATTTAGTAACTTTTTGGCTATTTGGCTAAAATATGAGCTAAAAAAAACTAGTATGCTTGGAATGACTTTTTGGCTTTTTACGAAAAGATGTGCAAAAAGTAGATAGAAATGAGAATCTTTGACTTTTTGATATGGATTGTTGGCTTTTTGACTTTTTTAGTAACTTTTTGGCTTTTTGGCTAAACGGGCTGGTTTCCAAACGAGGCCTTAATTGAGGGTATTGATTTACTTTGGTCTATAGTAATGAGACAGATAAGGAGACAAATATGTATATCTACCATGCAATAAAACACAACAAATTGTTTTGAAATTATTTAATAAAACACAAAATACAACCAATTGTATCAAACTATAGCCTCTAGATGCAGAAGTTTTTTTTTGTGCCGAAAAGTGTGATAGCCGAAAAGTGTGATATTTTGTCAAAAATACTAGCTCCATTGATGGTTTGGAGTAAAGTGAACAAATGTTAAAATTTTAAGGTGGTAAGTGTTCAAATTTATAGTTGAGGAGTGAAAGTGATACTAGTGTGATAGTTTGATGGAGCAAAGTGATTTTTTTTTTTTTACTCACTTTTCATCATATTTTTTACTCTAATCAAACAGACTGCCAGTGGTTAATGCTATAGTTAGGCTCAAACTCAAAAGTCTGTTCTTCCTCTATTCCATTTAGTATTGGAAATAATTGTTGCTTATGAAGAAATTTGAGAAATGCAAAGTGATTTTTTTTTTTTTTTTACTCACTTTTCATCATATTTTTTACTCTAATCAAACAGACTGCCAGTGGTTAATGCTATAGTTAGGCTCAAACTCAAAAGTCTATTCTTCCTCTATTCCATTTAGTATTGGAAATAATTGTTGCTTATGAAGAAATTTGAGAAATTTCATTCATTATGTACATCCCTATGTGTTTTTTAAGACGCCATTTCAGATTAACCAATATATTGTTGTCTAGTGTGTGCATGCTTGTGTCTCGGTAATCGATATTGCTCGAATGTTGTAGATGGCAAATTGGATCATGAGAATTATTGGTGTTGTGCTAGTGTCATTATGATTAAATTTGGAATGAAATCATGCAGTTTATCTTTGACCTTTCCCAACAACTGATTCAAAGACATCTAACGCGCATCACATTGTATTTAATTTGAGTTCCAGAATTAGAACATAGCATTAATTAAGTTATATGTCTCATTATAGTTCGTATCCCTTCTGCTCCAATGAAGGAGTTGGCCCAGTTTTTGAAGAAGGTCTCATCTCGTGTACCTGGTCTAAATGCTATTGACATTGACATCCCACTCAACATTTTGTGCACTGATGATCTGAAGCTTGAACAAGCTTCCTTGGGGAGAGAATTCCACATAAGTTTGGGGAGAACTGTTCCAATTCGACGGCACCAAATTGACTCGGTGGTGGCAATGCTTCGTCAGAAGCTTCAGTTTCAGAGCAGGTCAGATATATGTCCAGCTTATAATGTTCCAATTCAATTATTAAGAACGACAATGTGATGGCACATATATTTTATGATATGGGTTTCACTCATTGTTGTGATGTGAAACAGGTATTGGATTGATTTTAATGAGTGGGAGGTTTTTGTGAATGATGATCACACGCGCTCCTTTCTTTCAATTGAAGTTAAAACAAAAGGATTGGCAGAGGTAAGTTTGATAATGTCCTTTTGCACCACTTTTATCATGTTTTGAGCAGTTTTTCCTCCTTAAATTGGAACGCACATTGGTTTTATTCATATGTTTGACACTGCACTTTTATATGGTTTTAAAGTGGCAGGTAGATGTAAGTGCCTTCCAACTTCCAAAGACAATTTTACTTTTTCACACGGTGTGTGACACTAGCATCAACATGAGTATTTAGTAATAGCTCCTAGGATATATATTGTTTGTTTGAAAATGCCATTAATATTATTGTCATACTAGTCTCTTTAAGTTCTCATTGCTATGAAAACTTCACAAACTTTATATGCTGTCATACGTATATTGTCCTGGACAAGATATGGTCAGGGTTACGTCATTTTTGTTCAGTTAGGTCTTCCTCTTAGGAGAGGAATTTTTATTTATTTTTTAGTTGTATCGAGAATGTACTGGTTGTGCACCACATTATGTTACTTGATAGGCATATGAGTATTTTTTTTTCCTTCTTCTAGTAATTTAATGGGAAATTGGTCAAAATCCCTTCATAATAAAACTTTAACAAGCACAGAAAAACTTCCTTGAAAAGTCTAGCACACACCACTATTACCAAAATATTCTTAGTGACTAATTTAATATTTAAAACTTTAAAATAATATTCAGCTTGTTTGGTTTTGGTTTCCAGAAAACACTTTTTAGAAAATTTTTCTTTTTTATTTTTCGTATTTTATTTTGTTTTCAATGAATTTTTTCAATATTTTAAGCATTTTTTTTATTTTTATTTTTATTTTTTTATTTTTAGGCACACCTAACATAAATACACTCTAAAAGTATAATATTTGTGAAAAAAATATTTAAAAAAATCACTAAATACCAAAAATACAAAAAGAATACGAAAATTCAGTATATTTTTTTTTTATATTTGTGTATTTATTAATTTTTTTAAATATTTTTTCACAAATATTTTATTATTTAGATACATCTAAGTAAGGTGCATCTAAAAAAGTAAAAAAATTACTTAAAATTATAAAAATATTCACTAAAAACAAAAAAATACGAAAAACAAAAAAACTTAATTTCTAGAAAACTGAATTCAGAAAATTAAAACACACTGAACACTTTTGACCTAGATGTCGCTTTTTAATAAAATAAGTATTTTTAGAATCTTCCCACTAGTGATGTAATTGGTTCGGTACGGTCGGTATTTAATTAAAAAATTTTACTGAATCGATAATGTCGGTTCTTTTATTTTGAATACTGATATAGACTTCTTCTCCCATCAAACCGAATTGAATCGATCCGATCAAAATGGTTCAGTTTGGTGTAATCGGTTTAGGACCTTTTAAACTTGAAGGGCTGGTTTGGCAACCTTAGAAAAAGTCAAAAAGTCAAAAAGTTATCAAAAAAGTTAAAAAGTTATCACTATTCATAAAAAAATAAAATAAAAAATAAATATACAAATATTAAAATAAATCAACTTTTTGGCCCAAGATCGTTCCCCTCAAGTGACGCGTTGCGCCTGTCTCCGGGTGTTCTGAAAAGTGAGCAAGGGGCGCCGTATCGACGCCTGGGTGCGGTGAAAAATGGGCAAAGGTTTCCGCGTTTTTCTGGACGAGCGCGGGTAAAGAAGCTAGTTCAAGACTATAGGTTTAGGATAGCCACTTGGAACATAGGAACCTTAACTGGTAGGACGATGGAATTGGTAGATGTTATGATTAGGAGGAGAGTTAGTATAGCTTGCATACAAGAAACTAAGTGGACGGGAGAGAAAGCTAGGGAAATTGAGGATACTGGTTTTAAACTTTATTATAGTGGTAAGGATAGACGCAGGAATGGGGTAGGAATCATAATTGCCAAGGGTCTTGTGGAAAGTGTGGTGGCGGTCATTAGGAAAGGAGATAGGATTATGCTAGTTAAATTAGTTATTGGAGGGAATATAGTGAACAGTATTAGCGCTTACGCCCCTCAAGTAGGGTTAGATGATCAGACTAAGAGGGATTTTTGGGAGCAAATGGATGAGATCTTACAGGAGATACCCGTAGGAGAGAACCTGGTTATAGGTGGAGATTTTAATGGCCATGTGGGCATAGATAAAGTAGGTTATGAAAGGGTGCATGGTGGATACGGTTTTGGTGACAAAAATGAGGCTGGAGAGAGAATCTTAGATTTTGCGTTGGCTTCTGACCTGGTGGTGGCCAATACTATGTATAAGAAGAGGGAGGAGCATTTGATAACCTTTAAGAGTGGATTAGTTAAGAGCCAAATAGATTATTTCTTAGTGAGAAAAGTGGACTGCTAAAATGCAATGATTGTAAGGTGATTCCTGGAGAGAGCCTGGTCTCTCAACATAGGATTTTGATACTAGATTTATGTTTTAGAGGGCAATACCAAACTAGGAATGATGGTGGGCGTCGTAGGACGAGATGGTGGGACTTAAAAGGGGATAAACTAGAAATATTTAAGAATCGAATGGATAAAGAAGGTACTTGGGACTTAGAAGGTGATGCTAACACTATGTGGAATTCGATGGCCAATTGTATGAGGAGAATCTCAAGGGAAGTGCTTGGAGAGTCGAAAGGAACGGGACCCAGCTCTAGGGAAACTTGGTGGTGGAGGGAAGAGGTCCAAGCGGTAGTTAAGGCAAAAAAAGAGTGCTTTAAAAAGTGGCAGAAGGATAGAACTGAGGAAAACCTTAAGAGCTATAGATTGGCTAATAAGGAGGTCAAGAAAGTAGTGAGAGAGATTAAGTTGAAAGTTTATGATGACCTATACACTAGACTAGATAGTAAGAAGGGGGAGAAGAGGGTATACAAACTTGCTAAGATACGGGAGAGGAAAACAAGAGATTTTAATCAAGTAAAGTGCATCAAGAGTGAGGATTCTAAGGTATTGGTGAAGGATGATGAGATTAAGGAAAGATGGAAGAATTATTTTGAGAAACTGTTAAATGAGGAACATGGAAGTACGACAATAAGGGAAGAAATAATCAGTAATACGATAAACCAAGACTATAGAATTTATCGCAGGATTAGGAACTTTGAAGTGGAAATTGCACTTAAGAAGATGAAATCAAATAAAGCTTTAGGACCGGATGATATCCCTATTTTTTAAACTAAAAATTGAAAGCCTTAGAGGTATTAGAAACCAAAATTGATTAATTATTTGTACTCAGTATAATTTTTAGAGCCTAATGAGAAGTTTGATAAAAAAAATTGATTCATAATAAATTAATTAGATTTAAATCAATTAAACTAAATTTTAGATTGTTTAACTTAAGTTTTGCGTGATTAAGCCTAATCAATAATTAATCTAATCTAAGTAAAGTTAATTAAGGAGCCTTATATATATATATATATATATGGAGCACATAGTTTATTTTATTTTTTAGTTCTGTGTATCATTGTGCTACAATCTTAAAACTTATTTTGAGAAGAAAAAAGAAAGAAATATATACCTATTTTCTTTACTTGTCTCTATATAGTAATAATAAGTTGATAACCTAATTAACTGGAATGCTATTTTTTTTCCCTTAAAAGCCTCTATTTTGAGGTGGACATTGCTATCTGGGCAGAGGAGAAGTGACAGTAACAATGGAAGCAAAGAAGAAGTGAAGATTGAGAACCAAAAACTACCTAAGAGTGTACATTTTCGTTATTTAGGGTCGATTATCACAACAGCGGGAGAGATTGATGCAGATGTGGCCCATAGGATTAAGGCGGGATGGTGTAAGTGGAGAAGTGCGTCTGGGGTATTGTGCGATAAACGAATACCCACTAGACTAAAAGGTAAGTTCTATAGAACGGCTATTAGACCAGCTATGTTGTATGGGACGGAGTGTTGGGCAACCAAGAAACAACATGTAGATAAGATGAGTGTGGCTGAGATGAGAATGCTAAGGTGGATGTGTGGTAAGACTAGACAGGACAGGATTAGGAATGAGTGTATTCGGGAATGGGTAGGAGTAGCACCGATAGAAGATAAGTTGAGAGAGAATCGTTTGAGATGGTTTGGTCATATTCAACGGAGGCCAACAGAGGCAGTAGTGAAGAGATGCGATGCTGTAACGATAGATGGAAGTGTTAGGGGACGGGGTAGGCCTAGATTAACGTTGACTAGCGTTATAAATAGAGATATGAATCTACTTAATTTAACTAATGAAATGGCCTTTGATAGGGTCGCGTGGAGAAGAAGGATTCATGTAGCCGACCCCATTTGATGGGACTTAAGGCTTGGTTTGGTTTGGTTTGGTTATTGGTACAGAGGTGATCAACTAGTCAGTGACAGAGAAAAAAAAAAAATTACAACTGGCCAATCACAAAATTGGATGGTAAAGTTGGGCTCGTGGGGGGCCACCATGGGTCCCGTTTTGATAATCTGAACCATTCAATATGTAGAACTCGTCTAGTATTATATGCCTACAAAAAATCACGTCTATCGGATATCGCTAACTACATGATCAAAATAGTTTTGTATAAAAATGGATGGTGTTATAGTTAACAGTTAACAAAAAAAACTAACACGATCATATAGCTATCGATATACAATCAACGTGATTCTTTACAAGCATATAGTACTCGACGAGTTCTACACATTGAACGGTTCCGATTAGAAAAATGGGACCCGTGGTGGGCCCCCACGGGCCAAACAACACCATCCAATCAAAGCTCGAGAAGGAGACAATATTTTCTCATCTACTCACCCAGCCGACTCCACTACCAATCCACTGTTAGTCCGTACGGCCTTCTATCCTATCTTCTCCTACACACTTACTTATACAATTTTTTAATACACATTTTTTCCATAAAAAGTCAAAAAATTAACCCAAACATCCATATTTTTTTTCTCAACTTTTTAGTCCAAAAAGACAAAAAGTGCACTTTTTTAGGACACCCCAAACAACAATATAATCACTAATCTATATAAAAACATTAAATTAGTTAATTGTCCACTATTTCAAAGGGGTACTTATGTGTAAGTCCTAATAAGTGGACTTATTGTCTAATAGGTTTTATGAAAAAATTTGGTCATTAAAAAAGTTACTAATTGTAAGTTTTAGCGACAATTTATAAAAATCATGACAAAAAAAAGTCACTAATTGTCAATTTTTAGCAACATTTATAAAAAATTGTCACAAAAAAATTATTTTTAGCTACAATTTTACCAAGACTTATTTTCAATAGGACTTGATGAGAATTAAGTCAAATTATTAGGACCTATTCGCATGACCAAGTGGCCATCCAATATGCATCTATTGAGGCATGCTTGACCCTACGACACTTCGAGATGCTATTAAAGACCCAACGTGCAATGTTGGCTTGTCGGCTAAGTCGAGGGCCTTCGCTAACACATTGTTGTGTGGCTAGGCACCTTGGTGACATAAACCTAAGTTGGGCGAGCACCTTGCTGAGGTAAGCTTGGCGCTATGAAGCGACTTATGCCGTGCTTGGTGCACTTGAGGCGTCAGGCCTACTTGTGGCATCCGGGTGAAGACGGAGCTTCCTTGTGAAGTTGTTTTGCTTGACAAAGTATTGGGCCCTAATGTTCAAACGGGTGAGACCATCAACACTCGATTTGTCAACGAGCTATGGCGGGCTTAAACTTGGTGGAGTTTGAGCGCCACACGGGCGAAAATTGATCCGTTCAGTTCTGAAACATATCCAATCCATCCATTTAATAAATATTTTTCAATTCTTAGATTAACAAAAATAAAAACAAAAAAAAATTAAAAAATACTAAGGTTTCAAGAATAATGAGTTAGAATTAAAATTGTATATAATAAGAGTTTATAAACTTAGGCTATAAAGATGATAAGGTTAATTAATTAATACTTATTAATATCATTATATTATTAGATTATATATATATATTATAAATGCAATATATGTTGAAGTGGTCGGTTTCGGTTTCAGTGTAGTTCGGTGCACAAGGTGCTTGAACCTATACAGAACGAAAATTAACAAAAATCAAATTTAAAAACCGCACAGACCGATTCTTGTTAAAAAAGACCAAATATAGTTGGTTTATGGAATGAAAACTAAAAAAAATCAAATTTAAAAACCGCACAGACCGATTCTTGTTAAAAAAAGACCAAATATAGTTGGTTTGGTCCGGTTCAATCGGTTTGATCGGTTTTTTCGATTTTTCTTACATCCCTATCTCCCACAAAGATCTAGGTTGACTATGAAATTCTTTTTTTTAAAAAAATAGTAGAATTTTTATAGTCGAACTTGATGTAAATAGTAAAATTTTACTCTGATTAACAGTAAAACTTTATTCTGATTCACAGTAAAGTTTACTATAAAATTTTAATTTTTAAATTGTAAAACACTATAAACACCATAATCACTATAATTATTAATAAACAATTACAAAAGCATGACTTTAGCAGAGCAAAATTAGATAATAACTTTAATAGGGTAAAATTTTACTGTAAATTTAAAGTAGAGCATTAGCAAATAAATGACAGATTACATATTATTATAGCAAATCAGAGTAAAATTTTACTATCGTTTAAATAGAGTATCAGCAAATAAAACACTTCGACATATATTATCAAAGCAATCTAAGTAAAATTAATCTAATAATGATTGAACGAATTATTAAGAATCAAATAGTGATTGAACGAATCTCTAACTCTAACACGAACACTAATTGAATGAAGTGATCGAACAAAACTCCAACTCTAACTCGAATGATGATTGAAATATTTATCTATAAGAACTTGAACCCAAGCCTTGAGTCGGCATGCTATACAAGAACCACAGGCCCCTCACACTCATCAATTATTAGCAGGAAGTCAATCTCCCACCCATTAGTGTCTTTGTGAAGAAGCAAACTAATGAAAAAACAATGTTTTATATTGTAACGCCCCAAATTTCTAGCCCAAATAATAAGACAACAATCATGGCTCTTTCAAGGAAAACCGAATATAAATCTCCAAACTTACATTACATGATACAATCGTTCTTTATGCAACAATACATTAATCCAACAACAAGTAAATAAACAAATAAATACCCTTAAAGGTTTACAAGTTTCCAAGGGTTGAGTCTGGTTACACAAAACGGTTATTCAAACCCACACAAACGCAACCCTTGGCTTACACACAGAGTCACTGCAAAATGAGAGCATTGTATCCCCAACACATACTTCCATGCCCCTAGTTGGGTGGGATCACCACATCTTTTCCTGCACAAAAATCCCGTAGGATGAGCATAAAGCCCAGTAGAAAATTCTTAACAAAGTATATATGTTTTATACAAGTCTCATGAGATGAAATGCACATGCCATGCTATGTTCTTTTTGAAGATAAATTACATTTTAATCTTTTGAAAACCATCATGCTCAATGATATCATGCAATTTCAATTGTTCAAAATTTAACAATTTATTTCAAGGGCGGTAAATACAATTCTGGTAATCCCTAGGTCGGTGTTTGCAAGTAGACTATACAAGTACCACCAATTTGTCATTTTTACCGGTATTAACAAGAAGGCTCAACACCTATCTGCGCGGATTTTCGATCTTTCACCCTGGACTCTCAGGCCAACTTATTCAATATCATCTACACCACCTATCAAGACTTACCAACGTATTTACCCCAAAATCATTCCATGAAAACTTGTTTCTCAACATTCTTTTCTCAATGCAAGTTTTTAAATCAACTTTCGAAGTTTAATGTAATCAAATGAATTGATATGCCAATAACACAAGATGAATATAAATACTTTTATTCCAATTCATCATCCAAGGAATAACACAATTCTCTCTTTTCAAGCATCCTCAACAATTAGTCATTTTAAGACTATTTCAACGTTTTGAACAACAATTTTCAAAATGAACAACAATTCTCATATTTCCTAAAATTCATCATTTATACAAATATAAATAAGAAAATTTTCAAACATCTATTTATTTTGACACACAAAATAAATATAACAATATTATTCATGGATTTTCAGTCTCTTTTAAAAAAATTCCCAAATTCTAGGTTTTCTTACAAAAACTATACAACTCAAATCTTTTGAAAGAAAACTTTCCAAAATTACCTTTTCGTCAATCAACGAAGATCAAAACCCATAAGATCATTTTAAAAGAACAAGAGACAAACCCACTTTCAAAATCGCTCAACTTTTTGAATCAACAATCAATTTTCAAAGCTATCGAAAGATGATTTCGAAAATCATATTGATCTTGCAAATATATATATATAACTCTAAGAAAATCCCTAGCTCAAGTTTTGAAGAAGAAATGAGATGAAACTTCCAAAATCAACGGTGTCGAAACTCGATCTTCACCGCACACAACGAAACCCTCGAGAAGTTAACCAACTTTGATGATGAACTTATGGCAGAACTCTAATGGATTTTGAGAAATTAAGGTTTTGATCCAATTTGGCGTAGGGGAATGTAGAGAGTAGGGAGAGGAAAGGGTTTTTAGAGAGAGAGATATACAAAAGTGATCTGAAATATTAGATTCACGAACTGATATAACATGGTCGGCTCGAGCGTGGAAAGCCCCGCTCGAGCGTCAAATACACTTTCTCAGTACTTTTGCAAACAGGTCAAATTTCTGAAACCAAACATTCTCCGCTCGAGCGCATAAACGGCCGCTCGAGAGGACAAGCAACTTCTAATGCATTTTGCATTTTTGCTTCGGGGGCGCTGCCCTTTAACCTCGCCAGGGCGCTGCCCTATGACCCGCCAAGGGACGCTGCCCCCTGGACCCCTGCGAGCTGATCGGGCAGTTCGATTCCCTCCAGGACGTTGCCCTTGGACCCGCCAAGGGGCGCTGCCCTCTGGACCCCTGTGAGCTGACTAGGCAGCTCGATGCCCGACATACTAAGCGAAGTGGCAAAACTGGGATCGCTACATATATGGAATATATATGAACCTATTTAGTACCTTAAAATCGATCACGAAATGCAAGAATTTCAAATGAATTGCTGTTAAACGAAAAAAGAAAAAATTGATCTTCGCCATCTTGAAGATTTCTCTATTACTTCTCACAAATCGTTTCCAGTTGCTTATCACTGTCCACAGTTTCATATGAGCAGTAGCATATAAAAATATTTGTGTACTAGAATTTTTAAGTGACTGCCAATAGAAGGACTTTATGCATATGGACATAAAATAGCCCATAAAATTGTAGTCTTATTAGAATATGGACTTTATGCATTAAAGACATTGACCGGAGGTTAATGCATTTAAGATTTAAAACTTGGACTTTAAGAAGGAAGCTGTTAGTGTGAAGGGCTTATGGCGAATTTTCCCTAATTTAAATACCATGTCTCCTAAACTGTGAGATTCAATTAAATTTCAATGGATTTCAGATAAGGAAGCAGATTCAAGCTGTTAATGAGGTTTACAAGCTTCACAATCTTCCTGAATTTTATAAGGTTTGGCTTGTTATTAATTGTAGTCTTCCACAAGTATGTTGATATTGCTCAATCAATTGAAGTAACAATTGAAGTTCTTTATGTTATCTCTTTTTTTATTATTTTTTCTTTTTTTTTTTTTTTGGTCTAAAAAAGTTTGGTTGTTGATCACAGGATCCACGCCCGCATGTATCCTTAGCTTGGGCATTAGGTGACATCAGTGATGTACTGAAGAGAGTGGTTGAAGGGAAAGTGAGGAGATGCACTATGGTTGGGAAATATGCAAAGCCACGTATATTTACCTGCAAATTTAGCGGCATCGACTGTAAGATAGGCAATAAAACCTACAAAATATGTAAATTCCAAGAAGACTATGAAAGCTAATTTTATTTTCAAATTTCCAGAATACCATATCTACTAAAGGTCACCACTGTTGATTGACCAACTTTATTTCTGAATTTCATCATTATCATCAATGAATTATTTAGACTTGATGTTTTGTACCGGAAATTATATTGGGTCTGCTTCTAGGGTAAAATATGTAAAGCCACAAATAAAGTGTGTTTGCAGTTCTCTTTCTTCTTCTTCATTTTTCTTGTTGGTTCTGAGCATAAAGCGAACCATGTTAATTGAAATGGTAGCACCTTATCGAATGTGTATAACAATGTGAAAAAGCATATAGCTCTATAACATGTTAATCCAGATTTTCTGGAACATGGATTCACCATGATAGTTCTTTTGATCATATAGTTACCTTGTGATGCTTAATCTTCTAGACATTGAATATGGAGAATTCCTGGTTGAAGTCTATATGCAGTTAGATGTTAAAAAGCATATAGTTCTAAGTCCACAGTCATTGTGGCCAAGCCTTTTAGCATTCAAACTGTCAGTGGCATTGAATTTGGAGTGAAATGGCTGGATTGGGTACATTAATATGACTGGTGCACTTTCATTGTTCTAGGTAAAAAACATTCATATAATACAAATTATTAAAATCCAAACAGTTTTCAGACAAGAATTTACAGAACACGACATATCTTACAGCTCATACACAGCACTATATTCTGCCAATAGAGAACCTCTAAATTTGAAGCCTTAAGGTGAAAAAAACCATTTAACTCGGGGAGAGGTTTTCTGAATCATTGAATAAAGTGTCTGACATTAATAGATATCAAGATTCCTTGTGCATTTCCATGGCAGGTACTTGCAACTCGAGCTGCAAAAAATGGCAAAAACCCTGGCAGCTGCCAAAAGCAGGGCAGGACTTGCTAGGCAGAGCAGATTGAGAGGTACATTTGGCGATATTTTGGTTATTAAGCATGTATAAGATCCAAGCAGTGAGGACAAAGAGATTAGAAGCCATAGTTTCATGGGTTGCTCATCTGTGAGGTATATAATCATGGCTATTGATGTAAAAAACCCTGCAGAGTTGAAGAATATGAACAAACCTGTTGGAATAATTATATTTTGTTGGAGGGTGTCAAGACGGCACAGTGCTGTATAAAAGGTCATAGTTGCTACCACTACTGCTGCTAGTAACATTATGTTATACGCATCATCTATTGGCAGTTGTTTTAAATTTTTGGAGGATTTGATGAAGGGGTCATGTGAAGGCTGTTTGTTAAAAATGTTCTTGATGTCGATAAGAACTTCATCTCTGCCATTGGGTAGGCCTAGGTTTGGTGTGGATAAGTGTCTGGCTTGTAAAGCTCCTGCTCTTCGGAGGATCTTGTCGATTTCCATGTCCATCTGTTTGCCACTTGGCAGTTGGACATCAAAGCTGTCCAAAGCTGTAAAACCACGGGCATTCACAGTATTCACCTCCACTGAAGCCTTATTGGTAGGATTACCCACAAGCAATGTCTCCAGAGTCTGCATGAACAATGAAGTAAAAACTCAAAAACAAACAGAACAAAAAAGTATTTCTCTGTATTGAATTTTCATGTCTAAAATAATACTATCTGGGCTGCTTTATATTGCCTACTAATAGTGAAGAAAGGTCTCAATATGTGCTGATTATTGTAGAGTTAAAATTTAAGATATCTGTTATTATAGAAAGTTAGAAGATAAAAATAATATGTAATTACAATTTTAGTAATTGGTATACCTTTTGTGTCACCCCCCAAGAGGATTGACAATATGCAAGTCAAGCCCAATGGAAGCAGCCTGATAAAACCAAAACAGAAGATGACTGTTGAATTTTCTTTCTAGCTTGTTCCAAATTTCAGATGCTCACACAAAAAAACATGTGTATATGTTTATTTGCACTTCATACAAAAGTAAATATATTGCATGTTATTGAATGTTAAGTATGTAAGAACTGATTTTTGTTTTCTGCTCGTCATTTATGTTTTTCTATACGTCAACATTTAATTTACTGATATCTCTTATTTCATCACTCATTCTTGTCTGGTCATTTTTTTGAAATAGGTATATTGATTGTTTTTGACATTACATCCTAAAATATGAGTTCATTAAATTTGATATTGTTTATTAAAACAAGTTATTCTTTTATTGATAGATTAATTTGTCTTGTGTTAATTTACCTATTTCAACTGGTCATTGAAACTTATATTTCAGCTATAAAACTTGTAGGACAAAACAACTAAATATGATGAAAGATGATTTTTTAGCTAGTTAATCACATATATTGAGAAAGACATTGTTTGAATTTTTGATGTCGAATTTATTTTAGATGCTTTTTATATCATGAACAAGTGTCAAGTACAATTTCACATGTCTAAATATATAGCAATTATTTTTATCAGTTATTTACTTTTTGTAAGTTATACTCGATTGTGTGTTCATATTCTTATACTCAATTATGTTGGTAGTAATCCTTAGTTTGATAATATTATTCATATTTTCTTGATTGGAGTTGCATACTTTCAACCGCCAAAGTTCAAATCATAGATCCTGTCCCTGATTCATGCATGAGAGGATGAAGCCAATTCAACAATTGAAGCAGACAGACAACAAGACAACATCAATAACTAGAAGATGAAAAGAGAGATTTTGCCTGGAATTGTTTCCTGGAGGTAGCAAGGTGAAGAACTGTATTGCCACCACTGTCCTTGGCATTGATGAGTTCCTCCGCCTCACTCATCTGATTATACAGGACTGCAATATGAAGAGCTGCCTCTCTTCTCTCAGTCTCCACCATGACAGACTCAGGCCACGCATCGAGCAGGGATGCCCTCATAACTTCAAGCCTCCTGTTCACAGCTGCACTATGAAGTGGTGTCATCCCAAATTTGTCATTGAAAAGACATAGGTCTTTGCCAATATTGCATTTGATTAGGTACTGCACAACCTCACGGTGTCCCATGGAAGAAGCCAGGTGCAAACAACCATACCCATCTTTGTTAAACTCTCTTGCAAATTCAGGCTTTCTTGGTACCATCTCTCTCACTATTACTATATGCCCCAACTTTGAGGCTGCTTGTAATTGAGTTTCATCTGATGCTACCGCGGTGGTGGAGTTTTCATCTAATGCTACTGCGGTGGTGGAGTCTTCGAGAACACCTGGGTTTTTTTCGAGTAGATTAAGGAAGTGTTCTTTATCTTCTGTTGCAGTTGCTTCAAGTAACAGACTGGCATTAGGAAAACCATCCAAGTATTGTTTTGCTCTTGAATGTCTTACATGTTGCAGAAAATCCATTTTTTTTTGCTTAGTGAAAAGTATCTCATGTCTTTAAATCAAGGGAAGGGAGGGTATAATATAATGATCATGAGGTCATCACTGCTGTTGAGGATATGTACAGTTTAAGTTTTTAGAGGGATTAGAGGTCATTAATTCAATATGGTATCTTAAACAAAATTTCACAGTTAATCTGATAATTATAATATTTACATGTGTTTGACCCGTTAATAAAGTAGAGACTGGTCACACATCTGTCATCATCTTTATCAAGTGGCATTGCAGATAGATATTTAGATTAGCACGCTATCACGCTACCATGATTTACCTCCATTATTTAAGAATTAATGACTTCATGAACAGGACAACATTGAGGTTGATGTTTATCTAATGACTTTGATTATTCAACAACAGAAACATAAAAATGTCACTTAACAGAAATTGCTAGGAATGTTCGAAGTTGGGAAAGTATTGCACAGTCCAACCCCAGAAGTTTATTTTTTTGTTGATCGGAAACCCAGAAGTTGAATGGGTAGACTATATGCAAGTCTTGGTCATGGATGAATAGAATAGCTAACCAAAATTTAGTTGAATTTTCCTACATGATATTTGTTTAATGTTACCACACACTCATGAATAAATTTAGAAATATACAGATCAATTTATTCTAAATGTGTCCAAAAAATACATCAACATGTTGTGATGATCATTTATTATTATTATTATTATTATTACATGTATTAATATTGTATTGATTTAATACTTATTAAGAATACAATATTAAGACAAAAAATATAAATAGGATAAATTACAAATATATCTCTTGATATTTGTTTAAAATACAAATTATCTCATGTGATTCTGAAAATTATATTCTGCCCCTTAAGGTTTTTATTTTATAACAAATGACCCAGTTTATTAAAAAATCATCAAGTCAATTAACAGTTTTTAATTATATTACAAATTTATTTTAATCAATAATTCGAGTAACTTTATTATTGTATAGGAGAGCAATTAGGAATTTCATTTTTTTAGTTAATTTTGTTAAATAAAAAATTCTGATAATGAGGTATATATAATTTTTTAAACCATAGAGACAATTCATATTTTAAACAAATTTGAGAGAATCTATTTATAATTACCCAATCTAAATATGATCAAAATACCAACATCATAATCTTATTGTAATATTATTCAAAATGTAAAGGGTTATGTCAGAATGATTCATGAAACGCATGCTTAAGTTTATTGAGTGCTAGCTAATCGAGTTAGTTTAATTGGTCAGAACTCTAACATTACATGTGTTGTAAGTCTTATTCTTCGTGTATTAGTCGGGGTTTTCTCTCTCATTTTGAGAATTATTTTATAAAATTGTATTTAATTTTCATTATTATAATTATAATTTATTAAATTTTATTATAATATCTTATATAAATAAAATAAAATAAAATAAAGCCTACTAAATGTCACAGTCAAATCACTTAAAGTTGAAACATACTAAGAGACAAAAATACTTATCTTATATAAATAAAATAAGAAAAAAAGGTTACTGAGTGATAGAAAGTCTAACTTTTGGACGTTTTGGAAACTTCATCGACTTTTGCATACAATTATAAAGATTTTGCACTTCAAACTTCATTGGCCTACAATGTTGAATTTTTAAATAATTTAGTTCAATTAGTAATAATCATTTAGAAATTAAATAAAAAATAGAAGATAAAATTATTTATTCACTCTTCACAAAGTGATCAAGAGTTAGCATTTAATTTAAAATTGTGTTGCTAAATAATACCTACACAAGTTGCTATTAGCACCTACTTAATTTTTTTGGACCCTCTATTTCTGTAAACCCCCAATCTAAACCCTAAATTTTAATAAGATTTCTTTGAATACTCCACTTAATACTAATTTTACTCATATTCATAATATCATCACACTTAAGTGCACATCCACCTAATTTTGTACACCCTTTCTTCTTCTTTTTCTCTCAGTAAACAATGAACGATTGAGAGACGAATCGACTGTCTCTCTCATCTCATTCTCTCATAAACGATGGTCTCTTTCTCTTGTCATCATGAATGACAATATCTCAGTTGGAAATCTCATTGGAAATCTCTTCGACAGTCTCTTTCTTTTTCTCTCAAATAACCTCCAACTCCCCATCACATATATATATATATATATATTTGGGTTTTTTACGGGATAAAACCCTCGATACAGGGGGTTTTAGAGGAAAAAATCCTTAGAAAAAATAGAAATAAAGGAAAAATCCTACAAATTGGAACCGTTTGGCATTCCAATGCCGAATAAAATGTTTATGTTAAGCACTGTATTACTAAACTTAATATTTCTATTCAGCACTGTATTATTGAACATAATCTTAACAATCGACAAACCAGTACCGAATCGAAAATGACCCATAATCGTAAATGCAAGATAGATAAATTTACCAATGCAACAACAACCTCATCAGAGTTATTGTAATCGTCCTCAATTACTCTATAAGTATCAACGAATGGTGAAAATAACCATAAATATAGAAATTCAGAGTGTAATAGGATTGTTTGATTTGGAATACCAAACACATTTGAACCCACTAAACAAAACATTAACTGATTAGGTGGTTTCAAATGTTTTTCATTAAAGATGAATATGTGGGTTTAAGATGGTGATGAAGAAGAATATGGTTAGGATTTAGGTTGGTAAGGAATACGTATAGATGGGGATGGAGGTGGGTGTACAGTATTGTAGAGTGTTATTCTAATTGTTTTCATTTAGTGGGTGAGTGTTCCATTAAAAGTTGTCTTTTAATGTAATTTTACTTCAGAGTATAATTGTAATAAAAAAATAGTGAGAATTGACGGATCCAAAGAAATTAGGTAAGTGCTAATAGTAACACTCGTTTTTATTATAATTTTATCTATCCATAAAATTTCATTTTTACCCTTTTCTACCATCCAAATCTCCTCTCACCCCAGGCACCAACCATCATCACCATCTCTAACTGTCATCTACAGTTCCTTCCCACCTTTGGCTGCCACTCCCCGGCACCTCTTCACTACCCTCTAACGTCTCTTCTGCAACGTTTAATCAAACTTTTAGAGATGATTCGTCATTAACAATTTGATTTTGGTATAATGAAAAGGGTTGATTTTTTCTTAAGTTCAAATTTGAATTTGATTGTCATGTTCAGACTTGTGGAGCCCACCACCGTCCCGTTTCACCAAACTGTTAATTTTGTAGGACCATTAGTGTATATCATCCACAAAAAAATTTAGATTGATCCGATAATCATAAGTTTTTCATTTTATAGCATTTGTCTCTAAAAAAGTGGATGGTCTATTTTATAAAACACTCTTATCATTTATTTTTTTCAAAAACAAATGCTATAAAATGAAAATATTACAATTATTATATCGATCTAATTTTTTTCATTGATGACATACACATAATAGTATTTATTTTGAAAATTTTAGCATTCAGATTATTGTCAGCAATTTATTTTGAAAATTATATTTATCATTGACAGAAATATGATCTGATCAAGTAGTTACCGATATTCGGTCAACGTGATTTTTTTTATAGGGATAAAGTATTCGACGAGTTTTATATATTAAATGGTTCGAATCATCAAAATAGGATTTGTGGTTGGCCTCTACAAGCTCAATAGTACGCTCCAGTCCGATCTCAGACTGGAGACAAGCCTAGCCCTTATATAATATACTAGTTCTAATATAATATTACAATTGTACTAGACACAATGAATTTACATTGATACTGTACATAATTTTTTTTTTAAAATTTAATTGTTAGGAGAGAAGGCAATAAAAAGGGGGAAAAAAAAAATAAAAAAATAAAAGAACGTTGCTTTGTTTAAATCCTAAAATAATAATAATAAAAAAAATAAAAGAGCTTCTTTATCTGAACCCTAAAAAAAAATGAAACAAATACAAAATCGTATCGCTTTCATCCGAACACTAGGTATAACAGGTGAGGGATTCACAGTAGTGACCCTGACCTCTCATGATGAGAATGAGGGATATGATCTTGCATTTAGGGGATATTTGGAATGAGTCTGGATCCTCGGCTGCCCTCTCGTGCGGCGCCCCAAAAAGACGTCGTTTTGGGGCAAAATTTCAATTGAAAAAAAAGACAGAACATGAGCAAACCAGAGAGGGAGAAGAAGGAAGGAAGACGGGAGAAGAAGGAAGGCAGTAGCAGACCCTCGGTCTCTTCCCACTATCTCGATCTAGATCTAGGGTTTGGCCGCTTCCACTCCCAAGCCGCCACTGTCGCCCAATCACCCCACCACTCCTTTCAATCTCTCTTCTCTCATACCATCGGTTTTTTTCCTCTCTCTCTCTCTCTCTCTCACATCTTCTCCAAAACCTCTCAAATTATGAAACCCATCTCTCTTCATTGCTTTCTCTTCTTCCCACTCCAAGAAACGGCGGGGCCAATCCCGTCATCCTCTCAGTTAAACCTACAGGAGAAATTCCTAAATCAACCAATAATCTCGAAGAACTCCTAATTTTTTTTATCAATTATTTTGTTTGTCAGCTTATCAATCATCCCAATTCAAAGGAAATTGATTAAAAAAAAAACCACCTCTTCAAAACTGAACTAAAACTCTAACCTAAGAACCCCCAAGATCAGCTGACAGTAACACCCACCAACATAACGCTAATCGATATGTATTTACATAGCTTTATCAAAGCTATGATCTTCACCAACCAGTTGTCTTTGAGCTTGAAGAAAAAGAATTAAAAAGTTCTCCAACTTTAATATACAGAGAGAGAGAGAGAGAGAGAGAGAGAGAGAGAGAGAGAGAGAGAGAAAGCAGATCTAGGCAGTCGTAGAAGGCGGCGAAAAGCTAGTGATTTGCGGGGGTGACCCAAAAAAGAAGAAGTCCGGATCTGCCGCTGCCTTCCATCTTTTCTCTTCTTCTTTTCTTTTTCTTCCTCTCTAGTTTGCTCCTACTCTGTCTTTTTTTTTTAATTGAAATTTGCCCTAAAACGACGTCGTTTTGGGGCGCTGCAGGAGAGGGCGGCCGAGGATCCGGACTCATTTGGAATAAGGGTAAATTACAAACACACCATCTGAGTTTTACTTAAATTACAAATTACTTCTATAGTTCTAGAAATTACATTATGTGCCTAAGGTTTCTAATTTCATAACAAATAGGTCATTTTATTAATAAATCATCAAATTAATTAATAGTTTTTAATAATGTTAAAATTTTATTTCAATTAATAATTCAGATAATTTTATTATTGTATAGGCGAACAGTTAGAAATTTCACTTTTTCAATTAATTTTGTTAAATAAAAAATTATGACAGGAAGGTATTTATAATTTTTTAAATTACAGGGGGCAATTTCTATTGTAAGCAAACCTCAAGGAGTGTATTTATAATTTACCTTTGGAATAATTTAAATAAGTATATTTTTTAATTTTTTATAAAAAAATGTATAAAAACGTATAAAAAAGATGTGAAGGGGCTGAATGTGAAATGGGTCTGATCCAAGCCTTGGGCTGGCCCAATCCACTGAAGCCCAAATTCAAGTGGGTTAGATAAGTATATGGGCAAGCCAATTGAGCCCAACTTCATGATCAACAGTCAACCCAAGTCCACAAGCACTTGGGCCCAACCCGTAGTGGAAAGGCTAGTCCAGCCGTGATGCTGGGCTGGGCCGAGCTGCGAGACTGAATCTATGGGCCGAACAGAAGTGGGCCGAGCCCACACAAAGATGTCCAAATGGACTGGTTCATCTCAACAGAAGTCTGGTCTAGGGCCAAACTGAGGTACTGAGGTACCGAGCAGAGAGAACCTCACAGAGAAACGTGGAAGTTGTGAGCCTGTGCATGTGCAAGTTGCCACCTCAGTTGGTTCCCCACACCTAGAATCACGGAAGTTGTTGAACTGAAGGAATGTGGTTTGTTATCAGTATGACTACAATGAGTATATGCATTCAATGACAATTACCAGGTGGTCCCCTACCTTGAGCAATGCTAAAAGGACACTTGGCAGCACCCAAGCTCCAGGAAACCATCTTGAGAAGCAAGCAAGGAACCCTATATATATACTACATGAACTTCACATTGAAGGTTGAACTATTCCAAGTAAAACCCCATTTACTTAAAAACTGAACTCTCTTCTCCGATCACTGATTCCCACACCGGAGGGGTTATCCGGTCAACCCCGGCCGGGCAGCTCTTACGGTGTTTCTTGTGGCAGGAACCTCAGTCCCTGGATAGTCCAACAGATGCAGAGTCCCGATCCACTTTCATCTAGTGCAGAATCCAGTATGCACATGATGTAACCTATATAAATATGTTTATATAAATAACTGTAATTATTTAATTTATCACAAATAATATCTTAATCTTATTTGATTAAAGTCGAGGGGTTGGAACTTTAATGAAAAAGAAGATGAGTGGGTTTGTCTAGTTATTAGATGATAAAAGTTAGGGGTGAGCATGGTCCGGATTGGATCGGATTGGGGTAAAATCAGGACCAATCCGTTATCTACGGTTCTTGAAAAATTGGAACCAATCCAATCCGTTGAAATCATGGAACCAATCCGAACCAATCCATTTAAATACGGATTGGATCGGTTTAGGATCACGGATTCACATAATTAAATAATAAAAATATATAAATATAACACTTTAATTTCATAAAAATATAAACATAGTGCTATATTAGTTCTACAATAGCAACATCTATTTCTATAATAGCGACATACTATTCTAGAATTTAAACAACCATAAGAAAATTAGTTTCACCATAAGTATTTAAACCAGTACAAATTAAAACTAAAAACTAACAAACAAAAGTAATAAAAGAAGATATTATGCTGGTTTAGGTTTGAGTTTAGGTTTTATATGGAATAAGAGAAGATACTATGGGGATAATGTATAATAAAAATATAGACTATTTGTATACGGTCCGGATCGGTTCCAATCCGGAACCGTGGGGTTCAATCCGGAACCAATCCGTGTACTACGGATTTTTAAATCTTCAATCCGGAACCGAACCGCGGATTCAAAAAACCAATCCAAACCTATCAGATTGGACTGAACTGGATCGGATTACAGATTAAAGGGAGAGAAAATTAGGTGTTCTAAAAATTTTAAAAAAAATACTTAAAATATTAAAAAATTCAGTAAAAATAAAAAATATATAAAAAAAATTTTAATTTTTTAAAAAATATATCCTAAAAATAATAACCAAACAAGTTGTATGCTATTCCATCCAACCCAACGACTTTTATTAGGGCTGAGTGAGGAATCCAGTGA
>NW_021025078.1:420086-431055 GCF_004153795.1 Camellia sinensis
TGGCAGCTCGATCCCCGTCATAATGAGCGAAGTGACAATCTTAAAAGTAGATTACATCACAAACTTCTCTGCAAAGTATAATTCAGGTTGGATTCGCATCTAACAATCCTGATGTGTTAATTTTTTTTTTTGTGAGTTGTGTCTGACAGTGGCATGAATGGTTCAGATCATTTTTGGGGTTTGAGAGTTTGTTTTGTAGGGGTCTCTATTATTACTGTTAAATTAAAAAATTTACGGATTTATTTTTATATAACGGTCAAAATCCTGTTTTTTTATTTTTATTTTTATAATTTTCTCAAAAATATTTTTATGAATTATTTAACAATAAGTATTTTGCAATTTAAATTTATAATTGAACCATTGCGATGTGTATGATATAAAAAAAAAAAAAAAAATTGATTTCCCTCCCCCCCCTTCTTTTTTTTCACGAATCACTCATAAAAATCATGATTTTAAGTACAATATAAGTGATTGATGCATTAAGATTAAGTGGGGCATTTAATTTAATAATTATCATTAGTTATTATGACTCGCTACATACTGGTAAGATTTAAATAACGACATAAAATTAATTACTCTAATATAAATTTCACACTATTTATATATAATTTACATATTTTCAATACAGATTTTTACACACATGCCAAGCATATCCATTACCTAGCATTCCCTTACTTATTCATAAACATATAAGAAAAAGAGAGGCCATCCATGCACCATGGTCCTTCTCTTCTTAGCGTTATTTATTTATACACACAATCTCCATATATCAGAGAGAAATGCCTTCATCAAACCACAAGATCACTCAAACAGCATATCATTGCATGGCCTCTTGACGATTTCCATCGGTTGTAGACACCATGAAATAGTTTCACAAGAAGCGAAATCATAAATCCACAAAATATGAATGCCAGAGCTGAATAACCAAACAAGAAGAGTACTTGAATTTCCAAGGAACCCAATATATATGACTGAGAAACTTGGCATGATCTTATCCACTCACGAAGAAGATAATCTGACTAATGAACATGTGTATAGCCATGACAAAAGGCTCGACAACGAGCTTCGCAGAGGTAAGGTGTGCACTTTACCCCAGACCAAGAATTCAGCAACACAGTGCTATGCACAGAATACACCTTCAGCAATGTTGAACTGTCATGATGTGCAGCACTATGCCCCTGTTATTGGTGTGTTAGATTAAGAAACCCAATACCAACGAGGGAATCAGGTGCACCGTGGTAAGGAGAGTCAGTCAGCATGTTTGACATCGCGTGACAGCTTGTAGATTTGAAAACAATTGGTGGGTTGGAAGAAGTGAAGGCAAACAGTCGGGCAGAGCCAAACATGATCCGAGAACAGTATTAGATATAAGGGTGTGAGTGCTGTCTTAACTGGCAATAGTTTTTGCGCGTCGCTCTCGCCGTCTGTGATTACTCTCGGTATACAGCAGACTAGCATCGGGTGATGCCGTTTGGAGGTGTCGTACGACCTCTTGAGTACTCGATTCTCGCTGTGCAAGCGCTCCTTGGGTCAACAGTAACCGTCCGCTCGACAGCCACCATAGTCATCTCTGTAAGGATAACTGAGTGCGAGTCGTCTCGTGCGCTAGCCATTTTCATTGGCTCTACGGTTCGAGAGCTACGGTTTCGTTTCGTAACAGATGCGTATACGCGTATATCGTGCCTGCTCGTGCTGTCCTCTGCCAATTAAATGGAAGTTTACATCCACATTTACTGTCCCAATTTGTTTAGAGTTTGAAGGGTTATTGAAGTGAGGTGCGGCAGCTCTGTAAGAAAGCTGCGCAGAATTCTGTGACACATAAACAATTATAACTGCTGTCAAAAAAATTTATTTTGAAGAGTCAATAATTACGTAGAGACCAGAATCAGAAGAAATTAGTTCGCGTCGTAAGAGTTATGTACGGTAGTTAGTCGATCCACTACTCTCCCTCTATGTATCTCACCCCAATCGACTTCTCACTGAGTCCACCAGTGGCCGCCACTATGTACAATATCGTGGTTTCCCCACGCTCCCTTTCTTTCCTGCCTCCTTCGATGAGTGAATGTATGCTTGGCTTTAGGCATTACAGGTAGTCGACAGCTGTCTGACTACGATACAGACCTAGTGGGAGACTTCTGCGATTTGCGATATGAAGGTTTTAGAGGGGCACACGGCGGCGTGGCGCGCTAGTGGTGTTTGTGAGCAAGGCGGAGCTGGCAGATATGTAAAAACGGGGTTCGTACCACTTCTTGCGGCATTACGGGGTAATTCAAACTGAACACGCGGGTGGTGCGGCTGGGAGAAAGGGTTATTACCTGCTTTGTTTTATAAGTCAAAGGACCTTTGTCTCATGATTCTCCTGCACAAGAGTGACTCAGATTATGTAAATACGGGGTTTCCGTACCATTTCTTAGCCCGCATTTTTTTTATCTACACGGTAGGTTCGAACACAATCGAACACCTATACGAATTCGTCCTTCTGCACCAGCTGCTATGAACATCATTTGATTATGTGTTATTTTCTTATTGTTTATATTTGATGGCTCGAAGATATATACTAAGAAGACGATGAGCCCGCCTCACACTCTCCTCTAATTTTGAAAGTCGGTCTTATTACGTAGTCTCAATTGAATTTTTTCTCTAATTTCTTAATCTCTGGATGTCCATTACAAGCAACAATCCGCAGGATACTTGGAAGATTCATATTGAACTTGATATTATAAATTAAAAAACAACTAAGAGATACGGCAGATATGTAATACTATAAGATCAAATTAAATCAATAAACAAATTAACGAAATCAAAGGTCTAAATTTTCGTCATGTTATTTTTTACATGAATCAAATTGCTCATATATAGAATTTCACAAGAACATCTTTTGCAATTGTGTGATCAACTGACGGGTAGGTAATGAAACTTATGGCGCTTAATAGTTTTCAGCCAGGAATGTTGGATTTGGATTGGGGCATCTCCAAAGAGATAACATTTTTTATTATTTTTAAAAATTAGCAAAGTTGAATAGTAACAAGTTTTTCTTTATTAACGCGCTCATTAAAAATTTTAATATAACTCTCCATTTCTTCTTTCTTTCCCTCTTTTTTTCCTCTCCCCCCTGGGTCCCGGTCAGCTCGCGAGAGTGCCCAGGGGGCAACGCCGCCTTGGGGCGGGTCCGAGCAGCGCTCCCGAAGCCAAAATGCGCACAAAATACATTCAAAGTTGCCATCCCCGCTCGAAGTGTCCATGCCCTGCTCGAGCGAAGAAATGCTGAGTTCGCAGAAGTTTTAATTATTCGCTCTGCAAAAAATATTTGATGTTTTGGTTTTTTCCCGCTGCGGAGCGGAACTTTCCCGCGCTCGGGGAGCGGTGAGGTCCACTCGACAGCCAGATCCGACACTCGACGGCAGATCGCGGGAAGCAAGTTTTCTATAAATACGTTGTTTTCAGTCCAAATCTACGATTAACTTTTCCGATTTTCTTTTAGGTTCTAAGGTTTATAATCTGGGGATATTTTTGTTAGTTTTTCTTTGATATTTTTGATTGAGTATTCCAACTCATGATTTAAAGAGTTACATCAAAGGATTATTTGTTTGTTCTAGCACAAAAGAGAGAGTTGTTTTTCGGTTTTCAGATTCTGGAGAATTCGAGCATGAAGCTTTTGGTGGATTCGGAGTGGCTCATCGTCGAGACAATTCCGATGTGAAGAGGGGTTGGAAGAGGCAACATAGAGTTGGTTCAATTCGGGCATGGATTTCGCTTAGGTAATTTTGAGTATATCTGTGTAATTCCTTTATAATCTTCTTAGTGGATTATTTTGTGGCTGTTGCCCGTGGTTTTTTTATCCATATTGGGAGGTGTTCAATTGTGATTTTTTCACGTAAATCGTTATGGTCGATTTGGTCTTGATTATTTGATTGGGATTGTTATATACTGCTTAAAATTGATACATAATCACAAATCAACATCTAGGGAAATTTCTAGATTTTTTTAAAAAACTTAACTTTTTATTTATTTATTTTCAATCTAAATCATTTGCCTGTTTTTGTTAAGTAAAAATGCGACAGAAAAATTGATATTTTAAGTTATTAAACTTAATGAAAATAGGAATTTTAGAACATTTCGTTTAGTTTATGCTTTTTTTTTTTTTTTGGTCAGGTTTAGTTAACAAAAATAGGTAGCATGGTATAAATTTGATAAACAAATCAAAAGATTAGGGTTTAAATTAATAAAATTTAAAAAATTCAAGATTTATTTTGTTATAAGGTGCAACCATAAGTTTTTTTATTTTAATTTTTTATAATTGTCCATAATTTTTTTGTTGTGTAATTAATTTCTTTTCTAACTTATCATCTTCGGAGTGTAAATAAATGAGGAGATGAACTGTTTATATAAGAAGATAGGATGTAATAATTTAATGGAACATTGGTAGTCCGCTATAATTTTACTTCTGTATCATTTTAATTCCTATAATTTTTATTAGCTCAATTTTGAACGCTTTAATTTTATATTGTTGGTGTGCAATTTTAGTCAATTGATAATCCAATCACCTCCACAGAGTCAAAAAAGCAATGGCCTGAACATTGTTTATATTTGACCTTAAGTTTTAATGATAAGAAAAGCTAAAGTTGAAAAAAAAATTAGGCCCTTGTCTATTTGGTAGGTTAGGTTGAAATGGGATTATAGGTACAGTAAGAAATTACAGTAAAGAGATTATTAAATGTGATAGTATTTAATTTAAGGTGTTTTGTTTATGTAGTGGTGTGGTGATATTAATTTAATTAGGATTTGTGGGGACATATTTTTGAATAACAACACGGTGGCATGGTGACGCCGCGTGTCAAGCGCAGAGGGGGTGCCACGTGCCTGGTAGTTAAGCGGGTAATCTCGGAGAAGCCGAGGTAATACTCGGAGAAGCCGAGGTCATCTGCGCGAAGAAGTCGGAAGTCCGAAGATAAGGGGACAAGAGTCCTAAGGCAAAAGAGGGGACTTAGTTAAGATAAGGATAAAGCTCTTAGGTGAGTTTATCTATATCTCTTAAAGAGTCCAAGAGTAAGCACTTAAGATTGGAGTTCATAGAACGTCATACTTCTAGTTGGACTTGGATTGAGTACATTATAAAAGAAAGGCAGCCCCCTGTGGGTCTAAAGTATGTAATTCATAACTTTGAGTATTCCAGTTTAATACTTGATTATCCTAGAGAATCATACTGACTTGATCGTCGGAGTGCCCCGGGTGGAAGAACCACCGCCGGAGGCTTTTCTTTCTGTTACAGGTTTGCTGGAGCCATCTATTCTTGCCGGTGCCTGTAGCTTGCATGATTTCAACCTAAAAAAAACGGGCAGTGTGGTCCAGATTTTTAGCCACACAATTTGGCGGCCCGTCTGTGGGAAGACGAAGGAGATAGATGGCCAGTAACGGAATCCCAACAAGGAAACGCTGGGGACGATGCTCCTTCTGGAAGCAAACAGAAACCGAATTAACCTTGAGCATCCCGGAAGGAGACAATCGGCAATACAGAAGCCGTGACCAGGGTCACAGGGGAGAACGACGATATTCAGGAAGGATGGACACAACAAAAAGATGCAAACCAAGGAAAAATACTACAATGAAAAGACAACCTCCAGGTATTGGAGGGACAGGTGCCTACGCAGAGCGAGGAAGTAAAGGAATTAGCAAACAAAGTTGGCGGACGCTCCAGTCGGCTGCGTCAACTCATGATGCAGAACAATGTTATGGCAACCCCACCATATACCGCGCTCAAGATACGCGCAATACCAGCATACCAACACGCCAGAAGGGTGGAGGAAAAACAATCCCGAGGTCCCTCAACATACCGAGGAGCGGAAGGCATTCCTCAACCGCTCCAGGTAAAGTCCGGACGAGAAAGGCCGAGGCAAGAAGAGTCCCGAAAGGACGCAACAACCTGAAGAATCCAGACCCGCAATAAGAACACCGACATGTTCAGGGGGCAAGTAACTCCACTTTGACACAACGCCATGAAAGAGAGACCCAAACGGACGCCAGCCTCGAGGCCGAGAGCAGTATACCCAAAAGAGCTAAAAATGCAAAAGAACAGCGCGAGCTCCAGGGAGGAGCAAAAGAAAGACTTTAAGGGACTACGCTCAAGAGGAGGCAGCAAAAGATGCAGAGTGCCGAGGGTAAACTCGCCAGTAAAACCGAAGACAGCCTTCTCGGTAGAACTGGACAAATTCGAAACCACGCCAGAGGTTCCAGTATGGCCGGGTGCCAAATCTTAATGATGGTAAGTCAGATCCAAACTTTGCATGTTGGGCTATACCTAAATCAATGGCAACTATATAGCGGGAAAAGCGTACCATTGCTCTGCAAGGTTTCCCCTCATCCTTTGGGGAATTGGCATCTTGATTGGTTCCACAAGTTACCGGAAAAGTAAGAAGTATAAAGAACATGGGAAGGCCTGGCCAGAGATGTTTGTGGCCAGGTTCGTGACGCAACAAGCTGCAACGCCCTGAGGGTTGATGCTTTGGATGGCTCTAAGAAATAACCAAGGAAGAAGGCCTTAGGGCCTATGCGAAGAGATACTATCTACGAGGTGTTCAACCGAATACCTGAATGCAACCAGGAAGTGCAGTCGTGTCTTTCAAGAACGGCCTGCAAAGATGACTGCCCACGGATAACGGAAGTCTTTGGCAAAAACACTGGCCTAAGAGCAATGGAAGAAACTCATGGCAAAGCGAATTGAGAAATACGCGCAGGGCCGAGGAAGATAACGTCGGGAAATCAAAGAGGTGAAGCAAGAAAAGGGAAGCGGCTTCGCAAAACGAGGCGATGAACAATGGACTCACCAGGCAAGAAATAGAATTAAGAAATGAAACAGGCGGTAACACAACGGTTTCCGGATCCCATCCAATAAAATCTTGATCGGATCGGAATCAAACGCATATTTCAGAGCTCCAGAAAGAGCACCCGAGGGGAAATTCATTGGGAAAAACGTCGGCAGACGTTGTGCTCGCACAATGAAGGAGGGCATCCAACTCAGGTTGCATGGGCCTTAAAAGCACACTTGGAGGACCTAGTAAGGCAAGGCTTTTGAGGGAGCCTGGTCGATGAGGCCACAAGAACAAGGGAAGAACAGGCAAGGTTGCCTCAAGCAACCAGCAGCACCGCGCCTCCCATGCACATGCGACCACAGGCAAGGAGAAACGCAAGGGTGGTCAATGTGATCCACTCAAGGGTCAACGAAAAACGAGGTAGAGGAGAAAACAGAGGGTAAGACATTTTGCAGCATATGCCACCAAGGTTGGGAACAAGAGACATCGGCGCAGAAGAATGCAAGGTGCGCACAATAGCCTTTACCGAAGCCGGACTACAACTGGTCGCAATCTATCCGCATAATGATGCCTTGGTAAAGTATCCCTCCAGGTTGGGGAATGCCCAAGTAAAACGGGCATCCTAATAGACCAAGGCAGGCTCCTGTGATATCAGTGTACGTCAGATGTTACAGAGAGCTGGCCTTCAGCCCCGGGATGACCTATGAGCAATCCAGCGGCCCGATGGTCGGCTTTAATGGGGGGATACGCCAAACATGGCCCAGCTGGGCGAACAAGCTTGGAGTACAAGCCGGAAATGCGTAACAAAAGATCAGGACAGAATTCCTGGTTTAATTGACAATGCTCCTTGGTATAATTATTAGCTTTGTTGTTTTTGTTAATATAAGGAAAAATTGTCTTTTCACAGCAGCTATATCCCATGAGATTGGATTACCAAATGCTCACCCCTATTATGAGAATAATCCCACCATATGAGGGTATTTATAGTCCTATAGGGCTACTAATCTCCTCTCTTCTTTTTTATCAACATGAGTTATGTTGGGTGGCACAAGATTGATGTCAATCTCATCTATTGAAGGCAAATAGAATAATGACGAATTAGCAGTTTCCTAGCATTTCAATTGGGAGTTGATAGTCCAATCCCATCTATGAAGGCAAATAAATTGACGTTGATATTAGCAATTTCCCCTAGCATTTCAGTTGGATTGATAGTCCAATTCATCTATGGAAGGCAACTAAATTATGACGTTGATATTAGCAATTTCCTAGATTTCAAGTTCGATTGATAGTCCACAATCGCCATCTATGAAGGCAAAATAAATATGACGTTTGATATTAGCAGTTTCCTAGCTCATTTCATTGAAAGAAAATTGTGTGTGTGTGTTGTGAGAGAGAGAGAGAGAGAGAGAGAGAAATTGGGGGGAGAGGAGGAGTTGCAAAATCATTGAAAAGTATCGACAAATTCATATTATGGGATTGAAATTTTTCAGTCCACAGAATTTGTCCGTCTTTGAATGCGTAGGATTGGGTTAGTCGAATATTTTGATAATTTCCAGCTAGCAAATTAGATAGGTTAGAAATAGGAAAAATTGTGAAATATTTATCACTAAATTTTGGTAATAAAAGAGGTCTAATATATATATATTTTTATTAGTCTTAGGTCTTTTAAATAATATTATTAAGAAATTCACTCATGCCATAAAGAATTTTTCCAAATTTTTCTGTAACAAATTTCTCTGTGAGAAGTGGAAATTTCTTCTTTGAAATTTCTAAAAATTCCCTCTATGAAATTGAAATTTCTCTGTGAAATTTTCCATTTGAAGCATTGAAATTTTTTGTGAAAATATTGAGGAATAGCCGCAATTACCTAAAAATGTTGCATATGCTTTTTATGCTATAAGTGTCTTAATATCAAGACCTTAAACTAAAAAATCTCCTTATAAAATATAATTGGGACTAACATGAATATAGTTTAAGGGGGACTTACTTGTACATTCCAACAGGTAGATTTAATTACCTTAAATAAAGAACCTGTGATGAGAAATTAATCGTTTTATGGAAAAAAAATAGTCATTAATTTGTAGTTTGTAGCAACAATTTGAAAGAATTATAAAAAAAAAAAAAAACTAATTGTTAGTTTTTAGCGACAGATTCTCAGGAAATCGTCAACAAAAAATGTCCAATTAATTGTCCGTTTTAACGATAGATTTGGAAAATTGTTCAGCAAAAGTCTTGTTATCGAACTATTCTCCCAATTTCAAAGACGAATTAATAGAATTTAATGGAATTAAGTCTAATTATTAAGAATTTACTAATATTTTTATAATTTCAAGCCAAATAAATATTATTTATTTTTAAAATCGCCAACTCAAAACTCACAATTAATCGAATACATGACATTATTCAAATTAATTTCACAAATCATTATACAAAATGATCAAATTTAAAAAATATGCAATAAAACGAGTGAAAACGTCTCCTTTTAGAATCGGGTAAAATGATCAAATTTAAAAAATGCCATAAAAACGAGTGAAACGTCTCCTTTTAGAAGTTCGGGTAAAAATGAAGTGCCAATCGTATTAGAGTTAAGAAAGAAATTGTATGTAAACATTTAGTGCAAGGTACATTTATATACGTATTGGTTGAATCAATTTGTATACGGGAGAAATTTTTATTTGTATGTTTGATTTTTAATTTTCTGAATTCAAATTTTTTAAAAATTGAGTTTTTTATTTTTGGCTTTTTTTTGTTTTTAGTGAATATTTTTTAAAATTTTTAAGCAATTTTTTTTTTTATTTTTTTAGATTCACCTTATTAGATATACCTAAAAAAGTAATATTTATAAAAATATATTTTTAAAAATTAAATAAATACACAAGAATAGAAAAATATAACTCGTGGGTGTTTATGCTAAAAATTAATCCACATAAATATATTTGTAAAATAAATATATTTGACATACACAGAGAATAATATAACTCATGGTGTATCTAAAAATTATTATGTGAGATGAACAATTATTATATACAAAATATAACAAAATATTTTATGGATTAACCAATATATTATGTGGATTGAACCAAATATAAAAAATATATTTATGTTTAAATATAAAAAATATAACAATATATATTATCTAAAAATATATGTATTGGATAACATACTGCCCTTGTATATTATTAGCTTTAAAGTATATTTTTTCGTATTCTTGTGTAAAAAAATACCTAAAAATATTTCACGAAATATTATTCTTTTTAAGTGTATTTATGTTGGTGTATCTAAAAATTTTAAAAAAATACTTAAATATTAAAAAATTCAGTAAAAATAAAAATATATAAAAACAAAATTTTAGATTTAAAAATATATCCTAAAAATAATAACGCAAACAAGTTGTATGCTTATTCATCCAACCCAGACGACTTTTATTAGGGCTGAGTGGCGCCGATGGGTATTTAAACTAGACTTTAGTCTCGGAAATTCCGAACCTTTGCGTTCTAGGCAATAGCCGTTCGAACTCTAGTTTCCACCGTCGTAGTTGGTCTCCTAGGAACTCATTGCAAACACAGCCAAGATGCCTCTGGTAGAGAATGGTACTCGGGGAGAGCATTTTTGATCGCCATTTTGGCTTGAAGTAGACTTGATCTTGAGCTTGAGGCAGAGGCACACTCATACTTTGGAGCATTGGCAAGACCTGAAGAGGTACACACGGAATGTAGTCCTGGAACTTACTGAAGTTGAAACAAATTCAGATACCCGACATTTTCCTCTTTTGCTTTTGCTTTGCAGTCCGGAACCATATATAGCTTCAGATAGGTCCTGGTTCTACTCTTCTCACATGACCTGGGTTGAATCCTACGATTTTATGAAAGAACAAATTCTGTTTTGTACAAATGTGGAGAACGGCACAGCACTCGGAGCACAAAACGATTTTATTTGAAATTGAGAAATGAGTTCTTAACCGGGTATTGAGCCTACGACTGCACACAGTGAAAAAGACTCAGCAACGGAAAACAAAAGGTAAACAACCTAAACACATCGAGTAACACTCGAAGCGACTCACAACAAGAATCGAGACAGACAAAATAAAACACAAGACTCAAATGTGCACATGGAGCCTGTTTCCCCGGGTATTGTTTCCCACCCTCTCTCATTTGTGATTCTCA
>NW_021025078.1:435722-448941 GCF_004153795.1 Camellia sinensis
ACATTGATGAAATAGTATCGGTTTTGAGAAAGAACAGGGTGAACATACCTTGGTGAATTCTAGTTAGGTGGGGTGGAGTTTGTGGTATTTCTATGTTGTCCTGTGTGTCATTGGTGAAGAGTTCTAGAAACCCAGTGCGGTTAGGTGCGACCTTCGCAGTTTAAGTACCGGCAGTAAAAATAGCTTTTAAGTAGTGCTTATATAGCCTAAGCTTTAGTAGACAGCGTAACCTAAAGATTCCTAGTATTATATATTTACTAGCCTTGTGATTTTTTCTGATTTAAAAATGTTGTTTTTCAAATTGATATATTATATATATATACCATTGGCATGTTGCATGCTTCTAAAGCAGAGAGTTGAATATTTTTGGTAAATAGTCATGGCATATCATCGCACCTATATGACTTTGTTAAGCATCATACAGTGTATTCAAGTATTCTGACTATTGGGCCGCGATGCTCACGTTACTCGTGGAGAACCCAAGCGTTTGCAAGTACTAATGGTATGCCTCCACCAAGGACGTTAGCTGGGAGGAATGTGGAGCTGAAGGCTCATTTTGTTTTTTTTTTGTTTTTTTTTTTGTTATCAATATCTATTTGTACAAGCATCGGCTTTTTACTAATTGTTTTTGGCTTTGACCCCACTTTGTTGTAACCAAGGCATCGACTTAGAATATTGTAGCCATAAGGCATGATCCTGATGATTGTATTCTTTTCATTTCTTAGCTTAGAAATATTATTATTTTCGGCAATATTTTCGCATCGACTTAGAATATTTATTGAATTTTCCATATTTTTTAGCTTACTTTTGGCGGGTTTATCTATTTGTTGATTATTTTGGGGCGTTACATATATAAATATATGAATATCATCTAGTACGATGAGGTTTGGTTCAATTATGTACAGGCGTGCATTCAACATGCTAAATAGAGTGAATATACATTAATGTAGATCAAATAAAAATCATGCCAACAAAAAAGATGGTGTAGGCCCGCACAATTCCACCCTAAGAGATGATGTGAATGCCCCAAGATTCTAATCAATAGATAATCTCATAACCCATCAATAGATATGTCTGGATGCGGAGGTGCAAAAATCAATCATTTCATTAAGAACATTAACTAAGAACATTTCTTCATTTAATTCCTTTAAATGTGGGCACAAAGATGACATCACATTGCATTAATACATTCATTAATCCTAAGCAATGAATGCTATAATATGATGACAGATATGCATATTAGTAAAGAATATAAAGAAGAAGTTCTTGCCCTTGGGCTACATATTTCTAAGACAATACTTGGGTTACAAAACAAAAAATGGGTTAAGTCCAATACAAATAAAAAGCCTAGTACTTTGTACAAAAGATTAATTTACAACACAAAAATAAATTGAGCCTTCAACTCCAAGATTCTCCCAAGCTAAGTCCTTGGCGAAGGTATATCCATTACACCTGAAAGTGTGGTTTCCCGCGTCCACATAGGGTTTGGCTAAAGCGCTGGTAGAGATTACTTTTACGTACAGTATGAAACTGCTTAATAATGTCATTTATGATGAAATGCAACATGAAATTATTTAGCCAAAAGAATGCATTTTTGTTCCTTCTCCAAACAAACGCAAATGTCATTTTTTCAATATCTAATTCATCAAATCATGTACTTTTTAAGTTAAGAAAAACAAGGCCAATGGATACACAACACCAAGAACTGCTAGGTGACTAAGTTATACGTAAGTATTGACCAAAGCCATGTTTATCGGTATTTAACGTCTGAAGGATCGGCATCTAATCCAGCGGGATTTCTGGACTTTCATCAAGGACATACAAGCCAACATAAATAATGAAATAATTATCCACACCCCTAGACACAGATCCAACCAATGTATTTGTTAGACACCGCCATTTTTGATTCGACCTTGAAACTTCAGTACGTGCACCCGATTGAGCGCTTGGTGAATGTTGAGCAGTATTCGTGCTCGTCCAGAAGTTTTCAGCAGTCTCGACTGCGAGCCTTGCCTCTCGGACTTCCGGACTCTTCGTGCTTTGCCTGCAGGTTTGCAACCCAGGCTTCTGTTTTCTCTGTGTTTCTCTTCCGCGAAGGGAGAGAGTAAGGTCTCATAGATCATCTCTTAAGTGGCCGTAGGCTACCGCTTCTGTCGTAGGCCATTTTTCCTGTTTGGAGTGCCGATTTTCGAGTTTTTTCAGAGCCGTTGGCCGTGTGCCTGGGCTCGAAGGATGCCTTAACCCACCTCCGTTTTGGCTCCGGTTTTTGGAATGCATCTTATTTTCACTTCCTTTTGAGAGGACACTAGGGCCTCGAAAAACCAACTTCCGTGGTCGAGACACCACTTTCCGGTGCCTAACAGTCGTTTTTCGAGGCCTCGGGGCTGCGCATTTCGGCGCTCAACCTTCTTTTGCATCGGTTTAGGTTTCATTTTTGGCAGGGACCGCTCTGTTTCATTGTTAAGAAGGTCGGTAGAAGGGTGGGAGGCGCAGTAATTGTTTCTGACAAAACCAGTTTTTATTCCTCCATCGCCCTCCGTCGCCCGTTTTTCTCCACTGGAAAGCCAATGTTTGACGGCCTGAACCACTAAAGGCACCTGACTTTTTATTTGCCCAAACCTACATATTTATTGTAGGCACAGACCGGGAGAAAGCGATATCATATGGCCGGCGCAGTAAAATTTTGTGTGAAACCGCCTTTGAAGCCCTCCTAAAAGTGGCAATTTTGAATCTCTCTCCTGATTCACTTTCTCCAGTTTTTGACCACGATGGTTGTGTTTGTGCAGCCATGGGACGCCACCAATCTGGGTGGTCCGGTCTCACTAATACTTCTTGACCGCTTTTGACCCTTGGCCGGCCGCGCTATGGGGAAGGCCCGGCTGGCGCCACCTAAACCCTAGGAAAGCAAGGCGCGGCTTTACTCCCTCTCTCGCCTGGTACAGTCACAAATTGTTTTATTCTGTATTCCCGCCCAGATTTTTGTATCCGGGGGGGAAAATTTGTTTGGGGGAAAACTTGAATTTGAGGATCTCCCCCCCTTTTCATCCACTCTTGTGCCTATATACAGCATGCGCTGCAATTTCAGGGTTAGAAAGCTTTGTTTAAGTCTCTTGCATTCAATCAGTACTCTCTTCTCTAATATTATCCAAAACCAAAAGCAGCCTCAGACTAACGCCATTTCTAACGAGGGAGGCCATCTCCGTCTTAAGTGTCCACCAAATCCACACTGCCATTCCTAGCAGCTTCAGGCATTTTCCAGAGGTCAAAGAGCTCCAAACTTGGTGGCAGAAAGAGTTTTGAAGGACATGAGGCTACAAGGGTGCATAGCTCCTTCTCCCAATGTTTCTTGCTCTTTTTGCTCTGGTCAAGTAATATTAAGCTCCTCTTAGCTTGCATATTTGGGCTCCGACAGTCTACTGAAATAGAATTATTTTGAGCCTCCTCTTTGCTATGTAAGGGCATCTCCCCTACTTTGATGCGTTCGCACTTTTTACACTTTTTTCTTCTTTTAACCAGTCTCAATGCCTCTTTCTTGCAATGTATTTTTTAGGCCTATTTTTTAAACTGTTTTGAACGCTTCATTATAAACTGTAAGTGGCTTAATTTTGGAGGCCGCGTTCTTCAACATCCTCGAGGGCTTTTCACTGTTTGAAGCTCTTATCCTGTCATCTGCGCTCTTTATCTCGTCTTTTGCGCCTTATTCTTATGTTATTGTGATCCCGGGTATTTTTGGCGTTTGTCGAACTGTAGAATAGCCTATGCTTGACTCCTCTCATTTTGATCAAGGACGCTTTTCTGTTTGAAGCATACCCTTTTTGGCTCTTTGTTGTGTTTAAACCTCTTTTTAGGCCGTCATTTTGGCAATATATTTGAAGCTTACTTTGTGCACTTGTTTTGGGCTCGGCCATAAAACTGTAAAATCCTTTTTTTGGCCCCTATTCAACTTTGTTGATAGGGCTCTTATTTTTGGAGCCAGAAAGATGCTACTTTACTTCTTTATCTCTCTTTTTGGGGCCATTTTTGCAATGCTAACTTAGCCCTATTTTTGTTGTTCAACATCTTTTTGGCGCTTACTAAAACTGGAAATAATGTATATTTTGGGACTGTCTTGATTCTGTATTCACACCTTCATGTTCAAATAATGCATGCTTTGCATTAGCCATAGTTTATTCCGATGTTTACCGTAATTTTTGTGTTTTCGGGGCGCATTCCATGCAATCGGGTGCTAAGTGTTTCCATGTTTCAAGGGTTGTTTTGCCATCAATATTTTGGTACTTGGAAATTTGCATGTCTTGCATATCGCATGTTTCATACCTTTGCCAATGCTTTGTTAAGAGTGGCATTGTGTGCCTTAGGTTCGATTCCTCGATTTGCGTGGCCGCGTGTGCACTGGCATCTCGAGTGTCTCATTTCATCTTATGGCTACTGATGTGAGTGTGGCTGAGGTGCGCATCATGTTGGTTTAGTAAGCCCATTATGCATTGAAGTATGCCATTTCATTTCCATAGCATCTACGTATGCTAGGTTCTATGGTTAAGCGCATTGTGTATGCCATTTACCGGTCGTGGCATCGTGTATGCATTTCTTTTTCAATAAGCATTGCAAAATATGCTAGGTGTATATTAGTTGGCATTCCATGCATGTCATGCGATATTGCAGTTTGTGTTGGATAGGGTGTTGCCGCGAGCACAGGAAACGAGGGACGTTTTTCCGTACTTCGAAGTGACGTACGTGTGTCTCAATTCTAGTCAGCGACACTTCCGGATTAATCCATGATGGAGTTTTTAGGTTTTGTTTGTGGTTTATATGTGCATGTCATTTCATATTGAGTCGTGGCAAATCGTCTCCTCGACCAAATCATGCAGGTCGATATGCGTGATTGGTGGCACGTAGGATTGAGGCATGCATACATTTGTGAAAATACAGTTGACATGCCCTTTTTCCTGGCCCTCTGTTGGCAGCAAATCCTAAGAATCAGTAGCCTATTCAAAGGCCTTGCACAGCATTCGGCTCAATTGCAAACCAGGAGGGCTATTGGGGCATCGGCAGTGGATTTCCCGTGGCCAAGCAACCCGAGGTCATAGCATCATGCCTCATTCGATGGCGGAATCGAGGAGCAGTCCCCTAGCTTTGCAGTGCTTAGTTTAACAGCTTTCTTAGTTAAATTTGTTATCTAATTTGGATTTCTTAGCATATTTGGAACTGTTAATTATTTATCTTTGGACTGCCTGTACTATTTATTTTGGGACTGTACATAATTTTATTGCGGCAGCCTCTGCGCGGAGGGCAATGTTGTAATAAGTTGTGCGGTGTGTGTGAATGTGGTATGTCTTCCAACGCCCACGTGCTTTCTCCTTTTATTTAACCCGCTTTGATGGTTAGATAGGGCATGTTCAATTAGCAATACAGTATTGACAGCAAATGTTTGGCATTCATTCATCACTGTTTTGCGCCACGCACGCGGCGGCTCGCCTTCTCAATACTAACTGCCATTGAAATTTTCAATTCCCAAGTGAAATACATGTAAGCGTAGCATTTCATAATGTGCCATGTCTAGATAGCCGAGCCTGCTATAGTTTGCACTTTTGCATTTGTTGCATTAGGCATGTTCTGTATAATTAGAATCAATGCATAGATTTATCTAATTAGTTTCTGTTTTGGCTTGGAAGTACTCGTAAGTTTTATGCTTTAGCATCCTTCTATGCGTGTGAAGTGACCTTGCATGATAGCATGCTACCATGAGGCTATAAATGCTTTATGTGAATTATAACTGCCCTGAATGCCTGTTGGGTGAAGGTTGGGTTTATTTGGATTGGAACAATTCATGTCACGATGTGAGTTTTTTAAAAGCGGCCACTAGATAGTGGCAAAATCATATTTTCTAAAAGCCAACCTGAGGTGGCAAATCACATCTTAGCCTACTTGCGGGTAGCACCATCAAAACCATATTTCCAAACAAACGAACATGAAAATGTTTTTGTTCCAAATTTCCAGGCAACCCAGTCTATACTTGTTATGTTGTGCGCATCAACATAAGTAATCTAAGGCTAATAAGCTCCGGAATAAAGTAACACATAGATATTTTCAAAAAAGTAGATATTCAATTGGTTTTAGTAGAGGCCGATCCTTCTTTGAATCGGGCGAGCGGGGGTGCTCACGAAGTGACCTTCCACAATCGTACCCAAGTTTCGCCTAGAGCCGAGCAACTTTTATTGATGACGGACACGTGGCCTTAGGCAAACGAGTCAGGGTTTCTAAATTTCCCCCAAAATAAATATTTAGGCTGGGCGACTCTGTATCTGGCAAGCAGTCCATGTTGGCAGACTATCTTTTCAAAATCTGTTTTCTCAAACGATCTTGCCGGATTTGGACTCTTGGTTCAGTTTTATTTAGAAACTGTGACGAAATTTGAGAGTCTGAAAACTGTAGTGAGCCCAATATCGAACGGAGACGGGGGACTCGTCCTCCGGGGCGTTCGATCAGACGTCTACAGTTTGCTGGGGCGACCTCTGCTGGGGAATTTAGAGAACTTTGACTCGAACTCCCTGATATTCTTGTTTTTGATTACACTTATGTGTTTCTTTTGCATTGCATTTGCATTTGTGCGCCTTAGGACACCGTGTTTGCCATCTGCCATTTTCCTAAAACAGTTTGCCGGAGGCTTGTCTTGTCAAGGCATGAACCATAAGGCTTGACGGGCAGTTGTGGGCTCTGGCCAGTATGGGAAGCTAACATAATAATTTCCTCATTCAAACATACACCCTTGTGTTGTTGTTCATTAGTGGTCAGTTTGATGTCGATAATGTCTTCCTCAATAACTTAATGAGGTCTGTGTTCTCCTCTAGATCTCTCTTCTACTTGCTATGTTTGTTGTTTATATCATGCTGTTTATGTTCTCAAATATTTTTCTAAAAATTATCTCATTCTGGAAATTTAAAAACTTAAAATTAAATTCTAAAAACTAAATATTGAATTTTTTTTTTTAATTTGAATAATTGTTTGTTATTTACAGAAATTCAAGTGCTAAATTTAATTAAGTTATTCGATAGTAAAAAAAATTGAAATTAGTTGATGGTGGTGGGGGTGGGGGTGATGGTTGTGACGGTAGCTGTAGAGTGGAGGTTGTGGAGATTATGTTCGTGGTGGTGAATAGGTTGAGGTAGTGTTTGATATGTGAGAGGCTAAGCATCTGTTTGATAACCATAATTCGTAGTATTTAAAAAGTTAATAACTCAATACAAACTAAAAATTAAGAAAATGTTGGTGGCATAAAGTCAAGAAAATTTGGGTGGCATTAGTATTGAATTGAATTATCAAATGCTTAAAACAGCCTCAGTTATTCCTTTCTTGTGACTTGGTCAAATTCTACATATAGGTCTTTGTTTGGAAATGGTAGGACCATAGTAAATCATCATCATTTTGTATAAAAATTTCATACAAAAATTCATAAAGATCCACTATGTATCACCATTTTCTCTTCTGATGTGATTATACACAATAAGCATCAAACCTGCGTCTATATGGGTCCTACATATACACAAATAGATTACACACACGCACACTTATTACAGTTGTGCCCTCGCTCGGAGGGTCCGAATAAAATAATATACAGTCCCAAATAAATAGTACAGTCCAAATAAATAATACAGTCCAAATATGTACAGAATCCAAATTAGATAACAAATTTAACTAAGAAAGCTGTAAACTAGCATGCAAGCTAGGGACTGCCTCGATTCCGCTCCGGATGATGGATGATGCATGCTCGGGTTGCTTGGCACGGAAATCCACTGCGATGCCCCAATTAGCCTCTGTTTGCAATTGATGCCGGAATGCTGTGCAAGGCCTTTGAAAGGCTACTGATTCTTGATTTGCTGCAACAGAGGGCAGGAAAAGGGCATGTCAATGTATTTTCACAAATGTATGCATGCCTCAATCCTCGTGCCACCAATCACGCATATCGATGCATGATGGTCGAGGAGACGAATTGCACGACTCAATATGAAATGAATGCACATATAAACACAACAAAACCTAAACTCCATCATGGATAATCCGGAGTGTCGGTGACTAGGAATTGAGACACGTTACGTCACTCGAAGTACGAAACGTCCCTCGTTTCCTGTGCTCGGGCTAACCCCTATCCCAAGCACAATGCAATATGCATGACATGCATGAATGCAACTAATATACAACCTAGCATATGCAATGCTATGAAATGAAATGGCATACACGATGCACGAGGTAACATGGCATACACAATGCGCTAACATAGAACCTAGCATACGTAATGCTATGAAATGAAATGGCATACTCAATGCATAATGGGCTTACACCAACATGAGTGGACCTCAGCCACACTCACATCAGTAGCCATAAGATGAAAATGAGACACTCGAGATGCGTGCACACGCGCACGCAAATCGAGGACCGAACCTAAGGCACAAATGCCACTCTAACAAAGCATGGCAAGGTATGAAACATGATATGCAAACATGCAAATTTCAGTACCAAAATATGATGCAAAACAACCCTGAAACATGGAAACATAGCACCCGATGCATGGAATGGCCCCGAAACACAAAATTAGGTACATGGAATAACCTATGGCTATGCAAAGCATGCATTATTTGAACATGAAGTGTGAATACAGAATCAAGACAGTCCCAAAATATACATATTTCCAGTTTTAAGTAAGGCCAAAAGGTGAACACAAATAGGGCTAAGTTAGCATGCAAAAATGGCCCCAAAAGAGAGATAAAGAAGTAAGTAGCATCTTCTGGCTCCAAAAAATGAAGAGCCCTTCAACAAAGTTGAATAGGGGCTCAAAAAAAGGTATTTTACAGTTTATGGCCGAGCCCAAAACAGTGCACAAGTAAGCTTAAAATACTATGCAAAATGAGGCCTAAAAAGAGGTTTAAACACAAAGAGCAAAAAGGGAGCTTCAAACAGAAAAGGTCCTTTGATCAAACATGAAGAGGGAGTCAAGATAAGGCTATTTACAGTTCGGACCAAAGCCCAAAAATACAAGCACAAGGGGATAACAAAACATGCAAGAATAAGGCCAAAAGAGAGATAAAGAGGCAAGTGACAAAAGGAAGCCTCAAACAGTGAAAAGCCCTTCAGGAATGTTGAAGAAGGGCTCAAAATAAGCCACTTTACAGTTTATAATGAAGCTCAAAACAGTTTAAAAATAGGCCTAAAATACTATGCAAGAAAGAGGCATACAAGAGAGGTAAAGAAGAAAGTGTAAAAAGGAAGCATCAAATAGGGAGAGGCCCTTAAACAAACATGAAAAGGAGCTCAAAATAATTCTATTTTCAGTTAGAGTCGGAGCCCAAATATGCAAGCAAGAGGAGCTAATATATTGAGCAAAAATAGGCAAGAAAAAGGGAGAAGGAGACTGACCCTTGTAGCCTATGTCTTCAACAACTCTTGCACCAAGTTTGGGAGCTCTTGACCTCTGAAAATGGCCTTGAAGCTGCTGGAATGGAGTGTGGATTGGTTGGCTTGGAGATGGTGTAGAAATGGTGTAGGACTTGAGGGGCTTTGATGGTTGGAATATAGAGAGAGAGAGATTGAATGCAAGAGACTTAAACCAAAGCTTTCTAACCTCTGAAATGCAGCTGGAGGTGCTGTTATATAGGCACAAGAGTGGAGAAAAGGGGGGGAGATTCAAATTCAAGTTTTCCCCCCAAAAATTTCCCCCCCGGATACAAAATCTGGGGGGAAACAGAATACACATTTGTGATGTACCAGGAGAGAGGAGTAAGGCCGGCTGCTTTCCTAGGGTTTAGGTGGCCAGCCGGCCTTCCCCATGGCCGGCCGGCCAAGGGTCAAAAGGGTCAAGAAGTATTAGTGGCCGGCCACCCCAGATTGGTGGCGTCCCATGTGTGCACAACACAACCATGTGGTCAAAAACTGGAGAAAGTGAATCAGGAGAGAGAAAATGCCACTTTTAGGAGGGGTTCAAAAGGGTCACACAAAATTACTGGCCGGCCATATGATATTGGTGGCCTCCCCGGTGTGTACAATAAATATGTGGTTTGGGGCAATAAAAAGTGGCCTTAGGGTGGTCAACATTGGCTTTCCAGTGAGAAAAACGGGCGACGGAGGGCGATGGAGGAATAAAACTGGTTGTCAGAACAATTACTGGCCTCCCACCCTTCTACGACCTTCTTAACAATGAAACAGAGGTCCCTGCCAAAAATGAACCTAAACCGATGCAAAATGAAGGTTTGAGGGCCGAAATGCGCAGCCCGAGGCCTCGAAAACTGACTGTTAGGCACCGGAAGTGGTGTTCGACCACGAAGTTGGTTTTTCGAGCCATAGTGTCCCTCAAAAGGGTGAAAATAAGATGCATGCCAAAAACCGGAGCAAACGGAGGTGGTTAAGCGGTCTCGAGCCGAGGCACACGGCCAACGGCTCTGAAAAATCGAAAATCGGACTCCAAACAGGAAAAATGGCCTACGACCACGAAGCGTAGCCTACGGCCACTAAGAGATGATCTATGAGACCTCTCTCTCCCTTCGGGAAGAGAAAACAGAGAAAACAGAGCCTGGGTTGCAAACCGAGGCAAAGCACGAAAGAGTCCGGAAGTCCGGAGGCAAGGCTCGCAGTCGAGACTCTGAAACTTCTGGACGAGCACGATATGCAACATCACCAAGCGCTCAATCGGTGACGTCTGAGTCTTAAGGTCGATCAAAAATGGGGTGTCTACAAATACATTGGTGAATCTGGTTAGGGGGTGTGATTATTATTATTATTTATGTTGGCTTGTATGTCCTTGATGAAAGTCCAGAAATCCGCGCGATTAGATGCCGATCCTTCAGGTTAATACCGATAAAATGGCTTTGGTAATACTTGTATAACTTAGTACCTAGAGATTCTTGGTGTTGTGTATCCATTGCCTTGTTTTCTAACTTAAAAAGTAATGATTTATGAATTAGATATTGAAAATGACATTGCGTTGTTTGAGAAGGAAAAAAATGCATTCTTTTGGTAAATAATATTCATGTGCATTCATCATATGACATTATTAAGCATCATACTGTATGTAAAAATAATCTCTACCAGGCTTTAGCTCACCCTATGTGGAAACCAACTTTCAGGTGCTAATGATATACCTCCGCCAAGGACTTAGCTTGGGAGAATCTTGGAGTTGAAGGCTCATTTATTTTTGTGTTGTAATTATCTTTTGTACAAGTACTAGGCTTTTTATTTGTATTGGACTTAACCCATTTTTGTTGTAACCAAGTATTGTCTTAGAAATATGTAGCCCAAGGGCAAGAACTTCTCTTTTATTCTTTTACTATATGCATATCTGTCACATATTATAGATTCATTGCTTAGGATTAATGAATGTATTAATGCATGTGATGTCATCTTTGTGCCACATTAAAGGAATTAATGAAAGAGAGAATGTTCTAGTAATGTTATCTTAATGAATGATTGAATTTGACGCGCATCCGTATATCTATTGATGGGTTATGAGATTATCTATTATTATGAATTTGGGGCATCACATCATCTCTTAGGGTGGAATTTGGGGCCTCACATCTTTTATTGTTGGATGTTTTATTTTGCATTACATAATGTATATTCACTCTATTTAGATGTTGAATGCATGGTGTACATAATGAACCAACCTCATGTACTAGATGATATTCATATATTTATATATGTAACGCCCCAAAATAATCAACAATAGATAACCCGCAAAGTAAGCTAAAAATATGGAAAATCAATAATATTTCTAAGTCGATGGAAAATATGGAAAATAATAATATTTCTAAGCTAAAAATGAAAAGGAATACATATAGGATCATGCCTTAGTGGCTACATATTTCTAAGTCGATGCTTGGTTACAACAAAAGTGGGTCAAGCCCAAAACAAGTAAAAAGCCGATGCTTGTACAATAGATATTTATAACAAAAAAAAAACAAAAAAAACAAAATGAGCCTTCAGCTCCACGATCCTCCCAAGCTAAGTCCTTGGTGGAGGCATACCATTAGTACTTGAAAGTTGGTTTCCACGTAAGGTGAGCTAAAGCCCAATAGAGAATACTTGAATACACTGTATGATGCTTAACAAAGTCATATGGTGGATGCATATGCATGCTATTTACCAAAAATATCATACTCTCTCTTTAGAAGCAATGCAATGCCATGGTTATATATATATATATCAATTTGTAAAACAATACTTTTTAAATCAGAAAAACAAGGCAGTAAATATATAATACTAGGAATCTTTAGGTACGTGTCTACTAGTAGGCTATATAAGCACTACTAAAGCTATTTTACTGGTACTAACTGGAAGGATTGCACCTAACCGCATGGGTTTCTAGACTCTCACCAATGACACACAGAACAACATAGAAATACCACAACTCCACCCCCTAACTAGATTCACCAAGGTATTCACCTATTTTTCTCAAAACGATACATTTTCAATGTATAAATATGGAACAATGTTCAATGTAAGATGTATGAGTAGTTGGTTTCAATTAATCTAATTTCATGCAATTTCTATAACAATCAAGGTTATCCTTCATCGATAGCCCAAAACAGATATCTCTAGACAAAATATAAATAACCAACAACAATTATATTTCATAATCTCAATATAGGAGTAACAATACATATCCAACTCTATTCTCTTCATCAAAGATACATTCATTTTATTATTTTAAAAACTCAACATCCTTTCTCTTTTTCCTTAGGTCAAACTAATGATTTTCAATAAAACATCTATTTCTTTTCAAAACACATTTAAAGGAGAGATTTTCAATATTTCGACATAACTCAATAATATGCTCATTCCCACAACATTTCTCAAGAACCCATTTGAAAACCTCTCTTTTACATTTCAAAAACCAAACCTAAATCAACCCAGAACTCCCAAATCATGATACTTTATAAGGAACACATAACGAAACTAAGAATCGTACAAGGAGGTTGAAGAAATTCCCACTTAAGAGTAAAAGAAGAAGAGAACAATACCCAACTTTAGACAGAGTCAAAAATGGAAACTTCACTGATTAAAACATTCACCTTTACAAGCTCTACACTTTTGTCCAAAGCACTAAGGCGGCAAGATTAACGGATTTGGGTGTGTTTGAGGTGTTTAGACAAGAACTAGAGAGAGAGAGAGAGAAAGAGAGAGAGAAGAAATTTGTTAAAGTTAACTTTTAAAGAGAGAGAAAGAGAGAGAGAAGAGA
>NW_021025078.1:449778-514244 GCF_004153795.1 Camellia sinensis
ATATATATATATATATATATATAAAAGTAACAATAGACGTGTCAACACGCATTACTATATTTTACCGATCACAAGCACATAAAGCCAATAATGCATCCCTTCTCATCACAACACAAATATGAAGATACACTACGCATAATCAACACATAACAGACCCCGGCTTTGTCAAGCCATAACCACTACAACCCACTTTACCAAGCGCAAGCTAGAGGGGAGAAGAACCTATCTCAAAGCGCCAAACTTTACCGGATCTTGAGCCAAAGGGGAAAGGAACCCGTTCACACTTTACCGAGTGCGAACCGGAGGGGAGAGGTACCCATGTCAAAGTGCCAAACTTTACCGGGCGCAAATCTAGAGGGGAGAAGAACCCATATCAATGCACACTTTCATTCAACTCAACAATTAGCACATTATTCCAAGTTTCACAAATAACATCAATACCATCCTTTACCGATAGCCAAGGACACATCCTCATAAACAACAGCTACCAAGTCCATGAATTCAATTTCATTCTCTTGATTTAGATTTTATCAACATTTATACATTACATAACTCCCATCTTTCAACTCCAATTAATTCAACTTCCAATTCGTGCCATTTTCAAAACTCATAATTAAAGTCTCTTCCATCACTACCATCCCATCTTTATGATTCAATTCAAAATATTCAAGTTTGGTTCAACAAGTAGTAATTCATCACGATACAATTATTCATTTGTTTTAAGAAAAAAATCGTCAGCTCCTCTTACTTCTCATTTCACAAAAGTATATAAATGTTTTATTGATTTCCAAAATTTATTTTCCCTTCTCTCCAAACTCTCAATACCCACAACAAATCGTCACATCTTTCTCATTAATTATCAAAAATCAACTAGTAATTTGTTTTCATAATCCTACATATATGTAACACAAATTAATCCCATCTCTTAAACAAATAAATAACCAAAGGATTTGGGGCTTTTCATCACAACCCTCATAAACGAGATTAATCAATCCAAAAATCTTTCATACACACAACATTTACCAACACCCTTTTTATTTGTCCGAAATTTTGATTTTTCGACAATTATTACAACTTAACAATTATAAAACCATAGATAACAATTAACACAAATTAAATTTCATGATGACTTTCTTTATTTTCTTCCATATCCATTTTTACATTTGTAATACACAATATCCCATATGGTTCATGTGTGCGTGATTTTCCGATCACACTGCCCAACTCCGTATTCAGCTGGAAAACACTGGCAGAATAGATGACACCTGGCTAACCTGTAACAGAAAGAGAAGATTCCGGCGGTGATTCGTCCACCCGGGGGCACTCCGACGATCAAGTCAATATATCTCTCGAAGATAATCAATAGTGCAAATCTCACTGTTCAGAGTATAAATTGTGTACCTTAGACCCATGGGGGTGCCTCTCTTTTATAACCAACACAATCCTAGTCCCAATAGAAGCCTAGCTCTAATGGACTTAGGATTACTATCAATCTTGGACTCCTAATAGGATTAGGATAAACTCCCTGAGAGTCTTATCCTTTCCCAACTGTAGTTTTCCCAACTGTAGTTTTTCCCTTTTCAAGGATTCTTGTGCCTTATCCATTTATCTCAGATTCTGATATCTTCGGAGGTAACCTCGGCCTCGCCGAGATAACCTTGGCGTCATGACCAGGACACGTGACATATCGGCTGACACGTCGGCGCCACCTTAGCCACGTGTTGGTACTCAGAAAATATAACCCCACAACTGCCCCCTAGGTTCTATTACCTTGGCATTCTGAGGTGATGGAACCTATATCATTCCTTTCTTCCAGTACGTTGATTTACAGTATCTCAGCCGAGATCATCGTGTTGGCCGACATGTCTTCGTTAAAGAACAAGAATTTCAAGAACCTTTTCACACGTATGAGCTGTCATACAATAATTCAACCGTTTACGACACGCGTCTTTCCTATATTGGATCGTGCCTACGACGCGCTAATAAACCGTCTTGTTTGTATGCGCCGTCTGACGCATTCGCTGCTCTAGGTGCATTTAATTTGATTTCGCTGCCTTTTCAAGTTTTAACAAAAAAACGTTTCCCTTTTCTTCCATTTTTTCACTTTTCATTCGATTTCTTTGCTTTTTCTCTCTCTAGCTCTTGAATACGCCATTGTTCTAGACCTCAAGCTCTACAACTGCCTTCATTCTTCCTTTCGGTGAAGCTTCTGCTGTTCTGTTACTTCTGTAACCATTGTCTGACTTCAGCGATCTTTACACCAGCTTCTTTTCTTCGGTGAGTTTACTGTTCCTTTCGTTTTCAATTCTCTGATGCTTTCTATTACTTGCTGCCATTACTGCATTTGTTCAAACCTTTAACTTGTGAATCATACATCTGAATGTGTGTTTTTTTTTCATGATTTTTCCCTTGCCCATATCTTGAACACACGCACTGTTTCACCACTTATCTGTACTTTTGCCATTGTTCTTGGCCCTATACTTCTTGTATTCTTTATGCTCTTGATAGATCATCTCTGTTCTTGTTTCTGAAACTCGTTCTTGTTTCTGTTTTTTGTGTTTTTTTTCCAGATTCGTGCCTTTAGTCTTCGTTTCCATAGACTTAGGTTTGGGATTTGTCTGTAGAACCCACAATTTAGGAAAAACTGAAACAAACTCCCTTTGGATCCACACAAACTTTTACCAAAGTGTACTTTTAGATTTTTAGCCAAGGTCCTTTAAACCTTCCAAAAATACTTCTTCCTGAAATCCGATATCTCCATTTAAGCCGACATCATGGGTATGAGGAAACATACGGTAAACACCCTATCAAAACTAGAATTCTTTAGACAAGAGTTTGAAATCCCACCCGACGTCCATCTGAGGTTGGCTGGGGATGATGACTCCATCATACCTACTGATGATTCCATGCCTTTTCTTGTGGTAGCCTTCATTGAGTGTGGACTTCGGCTCCCACTCAACATCCTTTTCCATGAAATACTTCATTATTACAAGTTGAACCCAATGCAACTTTCCATTAATTCCTATCGAACCATCAATGGTATTATAGCCTTAGCCAAACAAGAAAATGCTAGGATCACATTAGCTGACATCCAGTATTGCTACACTATGTGTGGCTTCAAAAAAGACACTGGCTACGTTTACTACCTTAATCTGAGGTCCGCTGAATACAAAATCGTTGCCGACCTCCCTGACTCCAACAAGGGAGCTGGGGATGATTATTTCATTACTTCGGGGAACTGGGAGTTCGCCCCAAATGAAGACCTCCATCTCTTCCCTCTCATTCGATTAGTCTTTGTAGAGGGCAATGTTAAGAGCCCTGCATTCATACCTACTTGTTTTTTAAAGTCTTTCATACTTTATCTATTTCTTAATGTTTGTTTTTCTTGCAGCTGTTCCTAAGCCACCAAAGAACTTTCGCCAATCCTTCATTCCCAACAAGGATTTGAAGAGACTCTTGGACCTGCCAGTTCATAAACGAACGGCGCCTCTGCTTCTCAATTTTAGTCCAACATACAAGTCAGCTCTGCCCGACGTCCCTAGGAGGAAGAAGAAAAGCCTTTCTCCACCTTCTGCCACAACTCCACAAACTGCGTCCACATCTCGGACAGACCAAGGATCAACCTCTGATCCAGCTGAGCAACCATCAACTTCGGCTCCATACGTGATTCCAATATCCCAACGCCGCCGTCAACGCTGAACAGTTTTTACTCCGAGATGGGTCGCCCAAAACCAGTTGCAAAAGATTTCTTGGCCAGTATCCCTTCTGATGTTGATGCATAACCAACACAAACCCTGCCTCCTCCAAAGCCAAAACAAATCAAAAAGGCTCAGCCAAAGGCAAAGGTGCCTCAGATCGATTTTGAGGATACCTTGCCAACTTCCAAATCGGCTTTAAGGGAGAAAATTGCCTCTGTTCCTGCGAAGAGGTCCGTCAAAACGCTTCCATCCGATTCTACCAAATCCAAAAGACCGAGGTCATCTTCTGCAACGACCTCAGGGTCTAAAAAGCCTGCTGCCCCCTGGGCCCCCGAAATTACCTTGGAAGATAAGCCAGTCATGGCCAACGATAGCGCCAAGGACATCAATGTCGGCATAGCCCTCAGTACTGCTCTGCTTCTCCCTGGCGATCTTGACCGAAACGCCGAGTTGAGCGAGTATGAAAATTACGCTCTGATGCTTCAACGTTCTGTTCAAGTAAGTGTCTTTCATCTGGCACTTTTTTCCTTCTTTCTCATACTTAGAAATTTTCTAATAGCTTCTGTTTTGTTCAATTTCAGGCCATCCAGCATGCCCATTCTTTCTCTGTTCAATCTTTTGAAAATCGAGAGAAGTTGGCCGAGATGAAGAGGGAGTTCTCTGCTCTTCAAAAAGCCAACAAGAGTTTACAATCAAAGATGAAAAAGTTGGAGGACCAAGACGAGGCTGCAATCAAAGCCCAAACTGACGCCGAAGAGAAGGCTGAATCTGCTGAAGCCATCAGAAAGGTTTCTGAGTCCCAAAGAAAAGAGGCCGAGGAGAACATGGCCCAAACCAAAAAAGAGCTTCAAGAAGCCTTGGCCACCAAAGAGGCTGAAATCAAGGACGCCGACGAGAAGGCATATGCTTAAGGTATGGCCGACGTCACGAAGGCTTATGAAATTCAAGTGAAGCAGGCATGCAACAAAAGTTTCACCCTTGGTTGGATGTCTCTTCTAAAGAAGCTTAATGTCCCCGAGGACTTGCCCTTCAGAAATGCCGACCTCATTCCTCTTCCATTCCCTCCAGCCCCAACTCCAACTCTAGCTCAATCTGACAGTGACTCTGAATCTGAGGAGGAGATTTTGGTAAGGAAGCCAAAAGATGCTGCTGGGGTCAAGTCCCTTCCTCAGAATGAGCAAGTCCTAGACTTAACTCAAGATGAGGAAGGTGATGAGGTTCCCAGAGACGCTGCTCCTGAGAAGGCATTAACCGACGTCACCATTGCTGATAAGAGCCTTGACGAAACTTTGCAAGAAATTGATGCTGAGCTTGCGGCAGAAAAAGCGGCCGAGGTGGCTTCTCAACAGCCTTCCGAGGTCCAAACCCAGCCTGTTGCTGATGCTGAGGAATCTTAATTTAGATGTCTTTTCTTTTGTACTTTTTTTTTCTTTGTTTTTGAAACAATGTAAGCCTTCCATATGGCCGATGTGCCTCATTTTTCTTGCTTAATACAACTTTCCTTCACTGAGTATTTGTACCTTTATCTTCTCTTGGCTGCTTCTGTATGATTCTACACTTAGAATATTTTTGTATATCTTCTAATATACTCTTCATTCTTTGTGTAACCCTATCGGGGTAATGCACCTCGGTTATACAAACTGATGATTTACCTCAGCAAGTACTTGTCTTGTAGATTGCTCATAAATTTCAACAAGTGTAAAACATATACTATTTTAATTTCAACTTGTAAACTTTTAACAAGTGTTGAACATCATATTGGTTTAACTCAACTTGTAAATTGCTACAAATTTCAACAAGCGTTTAAACAATAATCTGGGTTTAACTTCGGCTTGTAAATAGCTACAAATGTTAAACAATGATTTTGGTTTAACTTCAACTTGTAAATTGTCCACAAATTTTAACAAGTGTTAAACAATGATTTCAGTTTAACTTCAACTTGTAAATTGTCCACAAATTTTAACAAGTGTTAAACAATAATTTCGGTTTAACTTCAACTTATAAATTGTCCACAAATTTCAACAAGTGTTAAACATCTTTGTCTTCTCTCTGTCCCCTAATATGAACCTGAGTTCCACTTGGGTTCTCATTATTTATGCCTTCCGGAAACAACATTATGTATCTTTATCAGTCACAAGTGTTGAAGAATCTTGCTAAAATTTTATTTATGACGTCGGCAAAAAATAATTCAAATCTCAATGATAGAAAAATTTTAGGTTACAAGTGTTCTAGGGTCTTGGCAATGCTTTGCCCCCACTATCTTCAAGCCGATATGCCCCATTGCCTAATACCGAGGTGATTTGGTAAGGTCCTTCCCAGTTTGGGCCAAGTTTGCCCTCTTTAGGATCCTTCTTGTTGCCGACGACTTTCCTCAGGACTAGGTCGCTGACTTGAAACTCTCTTGGATTGACCTTCTTGTTATAAGCTTTTGCAAGTTGCTGCTGGTATGCTGCAAGCTGGATTGCAGCTTTCTCTCTTCTTTCTTCTAAAAGATCCAGATCTCAGGCTAAGAGTACATCATTAGTCCCGTTTTCTACTCCCTGGGTTCTGATCCCAGGGATGCCGACCTCCAGCAGAATGACAGCTTCTGTCCCATAAGCCATGGCAAAGGGGGATTCTCCTGTTGATCTTCTCGGCGTAGTTCGATATGCCCACAGTACATTGGGCAATTTGTCTACCCACTTTCCTTTTGCTGCCTGCAGCCTCTTCTTTATCCTATCCAGAATTATTTTGTTAGATGCTTTTGCTTGTCCATGGCTTTGTGGAAAGCTTGGGGTTGAAAAGTAGTTCTTGATCTTGAACTTTGCACAGAAGTTCTTGATTAGCTTACTGTCAAATTGAGTTCCATTGTCCGCAACAATTGCTCTTGGAATTCCAAACCTGGTGATAATGTTCTTCCAAATGAAGTTCTTTACGTCCATATCTCGAATCTTAGCAAGAGGTTCAGTTTCTATCTATTTAGTGAAGTAATCTGTTGCTACCAGCAAGTACTTCCTTTGTCCAGTTGCTTGGGGCAGTTGCCTGACGAGATCCATGCCCCATTGGGCAAATGGCCAAGGACTGGATACGGGGTTCAGGTCTGCTGCTGGCTGATGTATCAGAGGTGCAAACCTTTGGCATTGTTCACACTTTTTTACATAGGCTTCTGCATCCTTCTGCATGTAAGGCCACCAGTACCCCTGGGTAATGGCCCTATGGGCGAGTGATCTGCCCCCAGTGTGGCTTCCACAAATTTCTTCATGAATTTCATATAAAAAATCTTCAAATTGTAAAGGATGTACGCATCTTAAAAGGGGTCCAGTGAAGGACCTTCTATAGAGATGCCCCTCTGCTGTCAGACTGAATCTTGCCGACTTCAATATGATCTTGTGTGCCTCCTTGTGATCGTCTGGCAGCTTCCCTTCTTTTAGGAATGCAACAATTGCATCCATCCAGCTTGGTCCCATGTCCACGCACATTGCTTCATGCTCTATAGACAGTGGCTCGATGCTTGGGCCCGACAAATAGTCAATCATTATTGTCCTTGTTTTTCCAGGTTGTACTGCACTAGCTAGGTAGGCCAACGCATCGGCGTGGTTGTTATTATCTCGGCTTACCTGAAGTAGTCGGTAGTTCTGAAACAAGGCTGACAACTTGATGACCTCCTTTGCGTAGGCCGACATTCGTTCATCTCGGGCTGCAAACTCGCCTGTTGTTTGGTTGACTATCAGTTGTGCATCACAAAAAACTATTACCTCATCTGCTTGTACTGCTGCTGCCAGCTTCAACCCTACAATGAGTGCTTCGTATTCTGCTTCGTTGTTTGAGGCTTTGAACCCCAAACGAATGGACTGTTTCGCTATTTGTCCATCTGGAGATGTAAGCACTACTCCTGCCCCCGCTCCCTGACGGTTTGAACTCCCATCGATGAACAGTCGAAAGGAGTCGCCGATGTAAATGCTGCAGGGTCTGAGTTTTTCCTCTTTTCTTTGTTCTTTCGCTTTTGACTGAGCTTCTCCTTGCTTGGTTGGACATTGTTCATCTTGGCTCAACGGAGCCCGATGTACAATGGAATCTAGTGTGAACTCGGCCACGAAGTCGGCTAGAACCTAGCCTTTGATTGCTGTCCTTGGCCTATACTCCAGGTCATACTGGCCTAGGGTGACTGCCCACCTGGCTATTCTTCCTGTCAGGTCTCCTTGTTGCAGTAAGGATTTCAAGGGGTGCTCTGTTAGTACCACAATTTTATGGGCCTGGAAGTAATGGTTCAACTTCTTTGAAGCCATTACTAAAGCTAGGGCCAATTTCTCTAAGGGTAGATACCTCGTTTCTGCGTTGGCTAGGGTTTTTCTTACATAGTAAACAGCCCTTTGTTCCCCTTTTTCTTCTCAGATTAGTACTGCACTTATCGCATGTTCTGAAACGGCTAAGTACAGGAACAACTCCTCCTCAGGTTCTGGATTTGAAAGAACTGGAGCTGTGGTCAAGTACTTCTTCAGGTCGGCCAAAGCGACTTCGCATTCTTCGGTCCACAGGAAGTTTGTGGCTTTCTTCACCAAGTTGAAGAAAGGTCTGCACTTATTTGAGCTTCTGCTGATGAATCTATTAAGGGCTGCGGCCCTTCCAGTTAGCATCTGCACCTGTTTTGCCGACGTCGGGCTCTTCAACTCTAGGATGGCCTTGATTTGATCTGGGCTGGCCTCGATGACCCTTCTGGTCACCAGGTATCCTAGAAACTTACCAGATTCAACTCCAAATGCACACTTCGATGCATTGAGTCGGAGCCGATATGTTTTAAGGATTTCAAAGACTGTTTTTAGATCGGCGAGATGACCCTCAGGCTCCTTGGTCTTAATGACCATGTCGTCAATGTAGACTTCTACTGTTCAGCCAATCAGGTGTTTGAACATTTTGGTTACCAGCCTTTGGTAAATTGCTCCTGCGTTTTTCAACCCAAAAGGCATTACTCTGTAACAGTACAGGCCTTTTGGGGTGATGAACGCGGTGCTCTCTTTGTCTGGGGGGTACATGGCTATCTGGTGGTATCCCCTGTAGGCATCTAGGAAGCTCATTCTTTCATGTCCTAAAGTGGCATCTACTAGCTGGTCAATCTTGGGTAGAGGAAAGCTGTCTTTGGGACAGGCTTTGTTGAGGCTGGTAAAGTCTACACAGACCCTCCATTTACCGTTCTTCTTCTTTACCACCACTGTATTGGATAGCCATGTTGCGTAGTGAACTTCTCTAATGGCACTGGCCTCCAGAAGTCTGTCTACTTCTTCTTCTGCTGCTTCGACGTGCATCAACGTCGGTCTTCTGGCTCGTTGAATTACAGGCTTGGCCGACCTGTCAACATTTAGTTTGTGGCAAGTGACCTCGGGGTCGATGCCAGGCATTTAGTAAGGTGTCCAAGCAAACACCTCAATATTTGCTCTCAAAAAAGCTTACAACTCTTTTTCCTCTTCTTCGGCTAAGCCCGAGCCGAGAAGAAAGAAGCGTTCTTCATCCCCATCCTGGACGAGGATTTTCTTCAGTGCTTCTTCGCTCTTCTCGGCTGGCTCCTTGTCGACGTCTTCTAGGACTTCCACGCCCTCATCTTCAATTTCTGCCTTTTCTGGCTCTCGTATGCTGCAGGTAGATTTCATTGCTGCCATGGAGCAATTCTTCGCTTGCAGCTGATCGCCTCTAAATTTTTCTATCCCATGCTCTGTTGGGAATCGCAATAGTTGATGCAATGTTGAGGGAACTGCCCCCATTGCATGCAACCATGGCCTTCCCCAGATGATGTTGTAAGGGGAGGGTGTGTTGATTACGGTGAACTCTGTTGTTACCTTTCTGGTGCCCGCTTGCACCTCCAAGTTGGTTGTTCCCAGTGGCCATGTTGGTGTTCCATTGAACCCGACCATTGGGCTATTGGATTGCTCCATATCGTCTGGGTGAAGGCTGAGCTCCTTGTAACATCGAACGTACATGATGTCGCAAGAGCTGCCTTGGTCAATCAGGATGCGTTTTACTTGGCACTCCCCAACCTGGAGGGATACTACCAAGGCATCATTATGCGGATGCTGTATCATCTCAAGGTTGGCTTCTGAAAAGGACACTACCGGTCCTTGGCGCGCTTCTGCCCGATGTCTCTTCTCCCCGACTTGGTAGACATGTTGCAGGTGCTTCACCTTCTGGGTCTTCCCTCTAATTTCGTTCTCGTTGACCTTCGAGTGAATCACATTGGCTACCCGAGGTCCTCCTGCTTGAGGTTGTGGTGCTAGGGGAGGCGGAGCTGCTGTCGCCTGAGGCAATCTTGCCTGTTCTTCCCTTGTCCTGGCCTCATCGATGAGGTCTTTCAGATGGCCTTGTGTAGACGCGCCCGTGGGCCTTGCTACAGTTCAGACTCGATTTGTGTCACGGTTCTGAGTCTGAACCAAAGAGTCCAAATTCGGCAAATCGTTTTGAGAAATAGATTTTTGAAAAGAAGTGCCAAACATGGACTGCTTTGCCAGATACAGAGTCGCCACCTAAATATTTTTTATGGGGGAATTTAGGAAACCCTGACTCGGTGCCAAAGGCCACGTGTCCGTCATCACCAAAGTTGCCTCGGCTCGGGAACTTGGGTACGATTGGAGCAGGTCAGCTATGAGCACCCCCTCTCGCCCGATCCGAAGATCGGCCTCTACTAACCATGATATATATTTTTGAAAACTTTGTGTGTCCTTAATCCGGTTATTAGCCTAGGTTACTAAATTACTATGTTATGCGTGCAGCAAACAAGTATAGACTAGATTGCCTAATTTGGAAATAAGCATTGCATATCCGTTCGGTTTTGAAAAGCGCTTTGGAATTTGCTACTCGCAAGTAGGCTAAAATACGGATTTCAACGAGTTTTTCCAACTCAAACAATCCAACCTCCACCCACGGGCATTCAAACAGTTTATCACATATAAGCATTTAGCCACATGGCAAACATACTGTCATGGCAACATTCACACGCATGCGAGATGCTAAAGCGAAAATACTTACATCGTACTCCGTGCCAAAACAATAAACTAGTTAGCAAACATGCATGTCCTAGTTCATGTCAATTGTCTAATGCAACACATACAGGATGCAGTTAGAAGTAGGCTCGGCTAACCTAAGCATGGCATGTGAAATGCGGTCAATTGATGCATGTATTCAATTTGGAATTGAAGTTCGAATGCAGTTAGCGTGATGTACCGAGCCTAATGCATGCAGGAAAAATGAATGAATGCACGCATGCGTAGCATAAGGTAGGCTAATTTGAACATGTCCTATTACTAACCATCAAAGCAGGTAAGTAAAAGGGAAGAAAGAAGTGGGGATTGGAAGACATACACACCACTCACACACACTTATTACAGATTTGCCCTCCCTCGGAGGGACCGAATAAATAATACAAATTGATTAACTACACAGGCTAATTCAATATTACAAATTGCCTAATCAGCTAAGTAAATTAACTTAAGCTAAGAAAGACAGCAAATCGCCTCGGGAAATGCGCCGCCATGCATAGGCTGCCTCTGTTTTCCTTCCTTCACTCCTCTGGAGGCTGCCAAAACCTCAGGACTGCTTCCTTGGACGTCGGGGAACACCACCGGCTGAATGGAATTTCCACCGGCAGTGGCATGTGACCACCGGCTATGGATGAAGCTATCGGCAGAGAAGAGATTGCCGGTCGGCACTTAGAACTGCCGGTCGGCAGAGTGTTCCTGCAGAATCTGCAATTGACAGCAACAGAGGGCAAGGCAAAGCATGACAGCACAATTCAAGGCATATATGCACCAATCATGTCCCTTATCATGGTTGTGACACAAAGGGACATGTGTCTCGATTCTCGGACCACCAATCACGCATTTCCATGCATGATGGCCCAAAGAATCAAGTATGCAACTTTCATGTCAAATGAAATGCAAACCAAACACACAAATCAAGGCCCAATTCTTATCACCATGTCAAGGAACAAGGCATGCATGCAAGATGCAAGGTAACCTAAGCATGCGAGCTAAGGATGCAACGTGGCATGGCAAGGCACTTATGCAAGCATACAAGCATACATGTGGCAATACAAACCAATGAAAAGATGGACTTATACATGATTTAGGCAGCTCTAATTAGACCTAAAACAAGGGCCAAAGTGCTATAATATGAGGGACCAAATACATACACACATGCACATAATTGAGAGCCAACACTTAAGCACAAATGGGGCAACTCTCAAACACATTTGAAAGAAGGATATCATGGACAATTAGCATGCAAAGTAAGCATTGAAAGTCATGTTAAGATGGTGTCAAACCAAGCAACAAGATAGGCTAAACATTAGCATGCAAATGGTCCAAGTACTTGAAGCAAGTCAAAGGGGCTTAACCATGACCAAGCCAACCAAGCCTCACAAGGCTAAGGGGGCTTAGAATAGGTTCAAGGCAGACCTAGACCATGCAAAGGGGAACCCCTAGATGGCATCTAAGTGGCTCAAAATCAAAAGCATATGGCAATGGCCAAAATATGGAGCATACTACACAAGCTCCAAAGCATTAAAGATGCGTCCAAGGTAAACATATAGGCATTGCAAATGGGACTGAAATGACATGGTAGATGGTTCCAAATCACCAAATCAATACAAAAATGTCATGCTATACATTCACATGCTTAAGGCCAACAAGCCGGAATGCAAAGGGGCTATTATAGCATGCCAATCCGACCCAAACAACCATGGACAGACCTCTAGCATGGCAAAATAAGCACACAAGCTTCACAAGACTAAGCCTAAAACATTGCTTGAACAAAGGCTAACAACCTAAGGCATATTAAGGCAATAACAAGGCATTACATGGTAGGTATGCTAAGCATGCATGGTTACCAAAACCAACAAAAAACAGAAGTATGTTTTGACATATTAAGCATGAAAAACAGCCAAGGCATGGTCAACACACACTCTAACATGGTGCTCCCTCAAGAGACCAAAAATGGCCATTTCAAGGACAACAAGGGGAGGGTGGCCCTCCCCTTTTGGAGACTTCAAGGCACCATCTCCACCACTTGAAGCCCGTCAAGATTTCAGTGGTGAAGAGGCCCAAACACCAAAGTCTCGAAACTAGCACAAAATAGCACAAAATGAGGCTTTTCAAGGCCTAAGAGGGGTCAAACACCTCCAAAGCACAAAACACCCTTAATAAACAATCAAGAGGGTCTAAAAACAGAACTTTTTGTATTATACACTAAGCTCAAAAACGATTTTAAGATAGGTAAAAACAAGATGCAAAAATGGGGAAATATGGGACTAGATTCTCACCCTTGAAAACCTCTTTCAACAATGATGCTCCAATGGCCCTCCTTGGCTTGAATCCAACACCAAAACACCAAAATCAGCCCTTAGAACCTCAGGAGCCACAAGAAAGTGAAAACACTAGGTGTTTGTGTGCAATAGTATGGACTAAAACACCTAGAATACAAAGAGAGTAAAAGAGAGATAGAGTGTGTATCTAACCCTAACCCTAAAACCAGAGCTTCTCTCTGTGTTCTCTCTCTCTAAAATGTCTAAAGTCTCTAACCTTGAAGCCAAGAGACAAGGCTCTCTCTTATAGAGGCTTATTGTCTTGTAAAGCTTACAAGACAAGCTTCCAAGAGAGAGATCCCTCCATACACGTGTATGGAGGGGAGCCAAAAGCAAGACAGCTGTCTTAAAATATCTGCAAAAGCAGATGTATAGTAGTCGGCCGGCCAAAAATGCCATTTTGGCAAAAAAGAGTGCTGACCGGCACTAAATAGTGCTGACCGGCAACAAATAGTGCCGGTCGGCAATGTACATTGCCGGTGGCAGCAAAAACCAGCCGGTGGCCTTTAGCCACTGCCGGTGGTGTGTGGGGATGTCTCACAGGGCATTCCTTGCCCCTCCAAGGCAAAACACAAGTGTTTGGTGCAAAACCAGACACTAAACAGTCGAGTTCGGAGATCCTGAGGCAAAGTGCGCGAGCCGAGACCTTCGAGAACTCCAAACGAACACAAACATGGATAATCACCGAGTGTTCAAACGGTGACATCCAAGTCTTGAGGACGGTCAAAAATGGGGTGTCTACACCTTGCCTCACCAGTTCTTCCAAGTGTGTTTTTAGGGCTCTACAACCCTGAGTCGTGTGCCCATCTTTATTGTGGTAAGCACAATGTCTGCCAACGTTCCTTCCCATAAACTCTCCTAGTGCCTTTGCTGGTGTTCTGAAATAGGGTTAGTTCCGAATCCAGTCCAGAACTTTGGGAATCGGGATTCGGAACACAGTTGTTACTGCTTGTGTGGCCCTTAGTTCTGCCTCTTGTTTGCTCGATCCATTGTTACCTTGGCCTCGCTTCGGCGAGCCATTTCCTTTCTCTTGCTTTATCTCCTTAGTCCCCGACGTGTCTTCTTCGGCTCTGGCGTACTTCTCGATTCTTGCCATGAGCTCTTCCATACTTTTTGGCAATGTCTTTGCCAAAGACTTTCGTAGTGGACAGTTGTCTTTCAGGCCATTCTTGAAAAATACGACCGCCACCTCTTGATTACATTCGGGTATTCGATTGAACACCTTATAGTATCTTTTTGCATAGGCCCTAAGGCCTTCATCCTTGCTAATCTTCAGGGCCATTAGTGCATCCACCCTTAATGGCTGCAGCTTGTTTGTCACGAACCTGGCCACAAACATCTCGGCCAGGCCTTCCCAAGTCTTCACGCTTCACTTCAGTAATTTGTGGAACCAATCTGATGCAATCTCCCCGAAAGATGAGGGGAACACTTTGCAGAGCAACGGCTCGTTCCCACTATATAATGCCATTGAGTTCAAATATAGTCCAACGTGGAAGTTGGGGTCTGACTTACCATCGTATATTTGAAACCTCGGCATACTGAATCTCTTCGGTGCCTCAAACTTGTCTAATTCCACCGAGAATGGTGTCCTCGGCTTATCTGGGGAGGTTACCTCGGCGTCGGCATTCTGTTGCTTCCTCTTGAGGTAATCTCTTAAGTCCTCCTTCGTTCGTCCAGGAGCTCGGCTATCTCCTGCTTTCAATCTTTTTGGTGCGCTACTTTCAGCTTCGTGGTGAATCCTTTTCGACCCTTCTCCATGAGTTGTGTCGAAGCACAGTGCCTGTCCCTGAACATTCCGATGTCCTTTAGGGTCTGCCTTCTTTGTGCGATGTGTCCTCCGTGATTCTTCTCTTATTGACTCTCTTCGTCCGACTTCCCTGGAAGGTCGGTGAGAGTATCTTTCGCTCCTGTTGTGCTGAGGGGCCACGGGGATTGTTTTCTGTCCTCCCTTCTGGGTATTGGCCGCTGGAATCGGCATGTCCTGCAGCGGGAACGGTGGCTGCATGACGTTATTTTACATCATGAAATTGACGACCGACTGCAGGTTTGCCAATTTGTTTGCCATCTCTTTTACCTTTTCGTCCCTCCGTAGGCACCTATCCTTCCAAACTTGGAGGTCGTCCTCGTTGTAGTACCTGCTTTGATCAGGTTTCTTTGGTACGTTGCCAGTTTGGCCGACGTCTTTTACTCCGTGAGCTTGTTCATGAGTTTCTACGTTAGACCTGTCTCCTTCGCCATCAAGGTCAATAGGTCTCCCACTCCCAGTAGGAGTGTCGTCCCCAATCTTTTCCTTCTGTCCGTTACTAGCCATCTATTCTACTTTCTTTTCCACTGACAGCGCCAAATTGTGTGAGTGATTTTCTGATCACATTGCCCAACTCAGTATTCAGCTGGAGAACACTGGTAGAATACATGACACCTAGCTAACCTGTAACAAAAAGAGAAGATTCCGGCAGTGGTTCGTCTACCCGGGGGCACTCCGACGATCAAGTCAGTATATCTCTCAAAGATAATCAATAGTGCAAATTTCACTGTTCAGAATATAAATTGCGTACCTTAGACCCATGGGGGTGCCTCCCTTTTATAGCCAACACAATCCTAGTCCCAATAGAAGCCTAGCTCTAATGGACTTAGGATTATTATCAATCTTGGACTACTAGTAGGATTAGGATAAACTCCCTGAGAGTCTTATCCTTTCCTAACTGTAGTCTTCCCCTTTTCTAGGATTCTTGTGCCTTATCCATTTATCTCGGATTCCGATATCTTCGGAGGTAACCTCGGCCTCGCCGAGATAACCTCAGCGTCATGACCAGGACACGTGGCACCTCGACTGACACGTCGGCGTCACCTTAGCCACGTGTTGGTACTCAGAAAATATAACCCCATAGTTCAAATAAAATCAAATCACCAATTTCTCCCTCTTTCTCATAACCCATAAATAATTAATTAGGGCTTTTTACTCTAATCTTTTTTAAATATTTTCTTCAAGCATACAATCTCATATATTGACAATAAAACATAAGATTTAACTCTAGATCATAAAATCCTAACCCTTATCACATGTTTTTCAAAAATACCCAACAAATCAAATTTTTAATGCAATAAAAACTATCACATGTCTATCTATAATGAGGTATTGAAAAGGAGTAAAGAAATCCCTACCTCAAATAGAGAAGAGGAGAAAACTCTAAAAATCAACTTTGTCGGAATTTGATCTCCATCGGTCAAACCGTAGCCCTCAAGATGCTCGTCATTTTTGTATAAAGAACTAGTATTAAAAGCTTGCTTGATCTTTGTAGATCGAAGAAAATGTGAAATTTGGTGAAAGTTTAGAGAGAAGGGAGAGGAAAGAGAAGTCAGAGAGAGAGAGAGATGAGAAATGGTCAAAAAGAGAGAGAGGGATCTGATTTGAGTGAAAAGGACACATAAATCGATGTCTGGACGTGCAAAATCCATCGTGTGGATTTTTAAATCACTTGTGCAGATCAACTCAAAGAAAAAATGGCTTTATCGCGAAATCTGCTTGTACGGATTTGACTAGACAACTTTTGCTAGGTGACTTCAAATAGGCGTATCTCCCTCATTCAAAAACAGAATACGGTCAATTTTGTGTCTAAATTGAAGCCCCAAAAGTAAGATTTCCAACAATTCTAGCCTCACATCAAGATTCAAAATGTGGAGAAAGAAAAAGGCAAAAGAGTGAACACTACTCAAAATAAAAGTTTGAATTTTGCATTCTTGGTCTAATCTTGCCCCACTAACATGTTAATTCATCAATCAAGACTCCAAATAATGAGGAGAAGGTCCCAATTATAATAACTAAAAGGTTAAATGCAACCCACAACTTTTCAAAATCCAAAATAAAAAAGTAAAATTTGTAAGTATAAGGTAACGATTACCACTTAACATAAACAAGTCGGGTCTAAGACCTAGGACACTACAACACCCTCCCAGTAGTTTAGACTTGCAAGAGACCTCTCAAGTGACCAACCTATGGCTCGAGCGAAGAATACACCTCTCTTAGAAGTTCAGACTGTAAACTTAGATATTGGATGGAACCGAAGACTGCTCGAGCGAAGGAAAGACCGCTCGAGCGAACCTGAAGAAAAACAGACAAAACTCTTTTGAAAAACAAACTCCCAACCTGTTTACAATACAATCGAATGACTCCAAACAACCAATCCACACTACAACAAAGCAACAAGGAGTATAAGCAATAATCATGATCACCGAATCCCGATCCAAGAATACAAAAGGGTTGGGTTTTAACTCAAGTCGCTATAATATATATATAAGAATCTCTTTCCTGCTTATGGCTTGTTTTTTTATTCCCATTTTGCCCTTAGCTTGTTTTGAACTTGCTATTTTGCCTTTAGTTTGGTTGGTGAAACAATTTAGGTGGTGGCCTTTTCAAAACTATGTAAGAAATGTTGGTTGTTTTGGTTAGGAAGGTTTGTCATGGGTTGCCTATTTTGCCCTTAGCTTGTTTTTGAATTTCCTATTTTGTCCTTTAACTTAGTTGGTGAAGTAAGAAAAATTATTAGGTACTCTCGGAATACCACATATCCATACTATCTCACCAATCATCATTCACCATGCCCCATTATATTCCTCAATCACCCAACACAAAATCATAATACTATACCTTTTTTACCAATCATAATACTATGGAGTACCACGTGGTCGTACTCCGAGACTATCCAATAATCACCCGTGAAGTAATTGGCGTAGTGGGTTTTGAAAATTATGTAATAAATTTTGGTTCATTGTCATTAGCCTAATAGTTCAAAAGGAGAGATTTTTTTTTAGTTTATTTATTTTTAGAAAGTGATGTTAGAGTGATTATTTATATGGTTGTTATACTTTCAACTTTTGATTGTTGTATCTTCAATTTTTGTACAATTAAATACTAGTCATATAAAAAAAAATTTTCAAACTTGGTTCATTTAACTTGTTTTAATTGCTGAATGTAAGATTTCATTTTTTAAATTGATTTTTCTCTATGTCAAATAATTTCTTTGTAAACTTTAGCATGGTTGAATTTTTGATAAATAACACACAAAAATAATATCAAACACCATATAAAATTGAAAACTGAAAGCTGAATGTTGAAAATTAAAGACTAAATGATAAATTTATCAAATTGAAAAGTTGGTTGTTAAAAAATTAAGTGTTGAATATACGATCAAATTTAAAATTTTTTATTTTCAAATTATTATTTTAAAATTTTAAACTAGAGAAGGCTTGCTTTATGACCATACCGAAATTACCCCTTTTGTTGTGAATATTTTCGTTGTTTCTATTTGTTTCATCTTTGACTTTGAGTGTTCACTTTGTTTCTACTTCTTTATTAGTTCAGTGAATTATCTTGTATTTGTTTTATATTTATTTGTAGAGAAAAGCTACACACCATAATTTCTTTTTATCGATTTTGAAAGAAATGCTAAAGACTCATAAATTCATCTACAATGATATGGTAATAGAATTGAGGTCTACATCATTGGGTTTATAACAAACAAAAAAATAATACATATCATACCACATAATTGTATGTGGGAGCCAAAGTTAAATAGAAGCCCAAAAAGAGGAACGAGGTCCAAGCAAGTCCAATCCAACTAGGCCCAATCTTAGATCGGCCCGCTGGGAAAATCTATTGGGTTGAATTAAAAGTCGAGTGAACATTGAGAATTACCTTAAATACTGAATTAGGGATGTTCATACCGTATTTCAAAATCGAGTAGTCCAGGGTAGTCGGAAAGGCCCTGTTGAACAACCATGTTGTCCCATGCTAAGAAAGCATGATAAGAAAGTGGGACCAGAGAAAAACTCTAAAAAAGGGGGAAGGAGGTTGAGGAAAGAGGTACGTGAGAATTACTGAGGCTTTAAGAAAGATAAAATATCTGGAACTCAGATATAGAATTTATTGAACCGCCGGAGTGCTAATTCTGGCACCACTGATCGGAGTTGTTTATCTATTTCAGATGACATTGAAGGGATCTTTCAAGCCTATCTGGATTCGAGGAGTATTTCCGGATTTACTTCCCTACATTGTAGATCAAATTGTGTGAGCTTTTGGAGGTCTCAAAATATTTCCAACAATGTAACGAGAGAGTTGGGTTCTATATCATTGGGTGTGCAACAAATTACCGAATTTAACCAAAAAAAAAAAATAAAAAATTCTAAATTAATCTCTTATACAACAATAAAAAACCAGAATTGTTAATTAAAATATATTTATGACATCATTAAAAATTATTAATTGACTTATTGGTTAATTAATGAAATAAGTCATTTGTTATGCGATTAAAAATTTCAAAGGGTGACATGTTAGTTTCAAAATCATAAGTCACAATTAATGAAAGTTGAATGATTATTCAATAGTCTCCTGATAGAATGACTATTTCTTTATAATAGTGAATAAGAATCCATTTTCAATACATTTTTCATCATATGTGAGAATTAACACTTTAATTGATCATTCCATTCCACTTTCATTTTAGTGAATTGAACACTACTGATGAAACTCACCACATCGAATAAATATTGAATAACAAAATGAACTAATCCAAAAGACACTTATATAAAACAAAAAAAATAAAAATTCAACAACTAGTTTGGTGACTATTTGAAGTTGATATGAATTTAAACAATAGTACAAGTGATCATGAACAAACACTTAAGTATTAAAAATATACTAACTTATACAAATTTGATACAATTATATTGGACTCCCTTAAAATTTTAGTCTTACTAAGAAAGCAAAAAGTATAATTATGTTAAAATTGTGAGACTTATTTTTTCTCCTATTATTTATAATACAATTTATATTATTCTATCATATATCTAATGATTTAATCTATTCAATTTCATAGAACAATATTCTTATTTTAAAAAAATTATCAAAATACAAAATTTTTAAATATTCTGTAATAATAGCACGACCTTTTTTTTAACTAGTATATATATATATATATATATGAGAGGGACTTTTAAGTATATTTATTATTGCTCTTTATTTATTATTCAAGTTTGTTCATTGAGATTAAGGTTTTGAGAATATGAGGAATTGCAAATTTTGTATCCCTAGCATTGCTCTTTAAGAAGTGGCGTTCACCCTCCATGTGTATTTTACTATATTGGTTGATACACCATATTGATAATAACATGATATCACCGTTATATTAAACCACTTTCTCAATTTGTACAACAAAAATATGTTATCATTATATCATCTATTTTAAGACTTGTATACAAGACTTTTTTGCATTATTCATAATACACTGGTTACAAGTAACACAGTCTTTTTGATCTTCACCAACATATAAGGGTTTAGGCATTAAATTTGTCTCTGAAAGTGAAAATTTTGTTATTAAAAAAATTAGAGGACCAATTCATGTCATCACGAGAATCGTTGCTAAAAGATCGTCTCAAGCAGTTAAAAAAGATCTTTAGCGACAAAATTTTAAAAATATTGCTAATGAATATAGGCAAAATAATTTTGTGTAAAAAATATTTACTTTTTGAGACTAAATTTGGTCCCAAAAGAATAATAATTCATCAATAAATGTTCAATGTTATCGCTAAAAATACAAAAATGACTCTTCTAACAATTAATATATTTCATCCCTAAACAGTAATTTTTTTCTTAAATTTTTATTTGTAAAACATGTTATTTTCTTTTTATTTTTCTTTTTTTTTAAGTACTAATCATCACATTATATTAAACATAAAGCTTAATAACATCAGTTGTCAGCTTATGCGCTGGTTGAATTACATTTCTGTGTACCTTAATAATACAAACAAAATCAAAAGTCTTACTATAATAAATAATATCATTAATAATAGTATCAATATGCCATTGTGGATCTTTTTCTTCTTTCTCTAGTAGTCTGACCAAAACTTGACAATTAGTTTGAACTGTTATACATTTTATCCGAGTTCGGATCCTCGGTTGCATATTCCTACGGCCATTCCTGTGGCGCTCTAAAACGGCGTTGTTTTGAGGTCAAATTTCAAAAAGAAAAACAAAGAAAAAATACAGAATAAAAGCAAGGAAGAAAGAAGAAGCAAGGAAGGAAGAAGGGAGAAGAAATCTCCTTCTCCAACTACAAGACCCACCTCCCCCAAAAGCCCTATTCTCTAGTCCACCACCTTCCTCTTCAATCTCTCTCTCTCTCTCTCTCTCTCTCACTCTCTCTCTCTCTACAATGGAGAATCAGCACCAGCTAAAACTGCGAATCTGTCGCATGCTCCGATCATCGTTTGGGTCTTGCAAGTCTTGAAACATCTAAGACGATGTCGAGCGACCCATTTTCGTACCTTATTGACACCACCAATTGATCGAACTCTTCTCTTCCAAATCCCCTGAAACAGAGCTCTGTTCTCGGCTCAAAGTTTCAGACCGAAACTCACTTCTCACTCCGCCCAACACCTTCAGCCAAAACTTCCCTCCGACATCACCCATTTCGCCTCTCAACTTGTTCTTCGAGTTTCAATGATCAGAGTCGATTCAGAACCAGAAAAGGCCAAGAAAGAAGACAAAGAAGACAACCCATTTGATTAAGCATCATCAAAACATTTTTATTTCATCAAGCATTCTGTATTCTGTATCCACCCAAAATGAAATTTTCTTGTTTATGTGTTATTTATGTGTATTCTGTATCCACCCAAAATTTCATCAAGCATCATCAAAACATTTTACCTGCCCAAAATTTCAAACCCAAGAACTAAAATCAAATTTCATCATCATCATCATCATCATCATCATCAAACCCAGAATAATTTCATCATCATCATCATCAACAACAATAACTAAAAAAAAAAAAGGGAGCAGAGTAAAAAAAAAAAAAAAAGAGCAGAGAAAGAGAGAGAGACCCATTTTTCGACGCCATTAATGGGTTGAATGTGAAGTTTGATTTAAAGCTTGGCATTTTGCTGATTGATTTCATGGAGGTGGGTTTGATTTTGGCTTTTCTCTCTCTCTCTCTGTATTCAGTTTTGGGGAGAACCAGAAAAGGCCAAGAAAGAAGACAACCCTTCCTTGCTTTTGTTCTGTATTTTTTTTTAATTGAAATTTGACCCCAAAATGACGCTGTTTTGGGGCCGCAGGAATGGCCGTAGGAATATGCGGCCGAGGATCCAGACTCAATTTATCCCATTGTCGGCCACCCACCCACCGGATAGCTGCCAAGCATGCCTTGGCTTTCGCAGCTGGAGTACTAGGCATGCCTTGGCTTCTGTAGCTAGAGGACTAGGTAGAGGATTTACTGCAATCGCGTTTTGATATATTCTTTGGTTCATACCATCCATTCAAATCTGAGCGATCCCCGCACTAATGGAAGACGACTTCCAAGCACCATCAATTATAATCTTCAGCGATTGAGATTCCCCAACACGATTCTGTATTTGCTACAAAATACACACATATATTTGTTTACCTCCACTGTCAACACAATTATCAATACGCACAAATGATTCATGATATGCATTAGAAGTAGCTACCACCGAAAATTCCTTGGCTTTCTCAATTGTTTTGCTTAATAGTCTTAGACTGATGATTGAATACAAAGCTATTCCTTTGTATCCATAAAGCTCACATAATTGCTACTAATTGAAGTATTATTTGTTTGTCCTTAACCTATTCCACCCAATTTCTAAACCATTCAAAAAAAGAAACAAGTGAACCTATGTTAAAATCAATTCCTAACATGGAACCCCGTCACACCCTTTGGGAAAAATAACAATCAAACAACATATGTTCTAGTGTTTCATCATTTTGCTTACAGTGAGCACACCTCATGTCTACATGCATGCCTCGTCTTCTTAACTCCCATTGTACTGGAAGAATACTATGAAGGCACTTCCAAATAAATAAAGCCTATTTGGGAGGCAATCGTAAGTGCATAACTTTTTCCACACCAATTGATTCGGATCTATCCGACCTAATAACGGGTAATATCTAATCAATGCTTGTTTCTTTCCAGACTCGATAGAATATTCCCCACTCTTAAGAGGGCTCCAAATTATTTTATCCTCAGTAGGATGACTTGGAATATGAATTGAGAGAATGTGTCTAGTGCAATCTTCAGGAAAAAAGAGTCTAATCAAAGATTCTCTCCAACATTTCTGTTCGTGATCTATAAAGTGCTCTCTTCGCATACCAGGCAATAACCTATTCAGACCTCCTTCCCCTTAATGGATTAGATACCACCGGTATCCATTGATCCACAAAAGGAAAAATTTTATTACCTTTCCCCACCACCCATTAAATGCCTGAAGTTAACAAATCCCTACCCCACAAGAGACTACGCCATCCCCATGAAGCATTGTTGGCCTTCTTAGCAGGCAAGAAAGATTGACTATGACAATATTTTCCTAACAGAACTTGCAACAGCAACATATTCGAATTAGACACCAATCTCCAAGCCTGTTTTGCTAGTAAGGCTTGATTAAAACACCTAAGATCCCTAAAACCCAATCCACTCCATTCTTTTGGCAAACACACATGGATCTACTTCTTCCAACAAACACCCTTGTCTTGGTTAGACCAACAAAAATTTCCTTATCAAAAATTTCCTTAGCCCTAGGCTTGAACAAAATAATAACAACAATAACAAAAAAAAAGAAACTCTTGGTTTCAAGTCCTCCCAAGCTACGGCCTTGGCAAAGGCATATCATCAGCACCTAAAAATGGTTTTCCACGTCAGATGAACTAAAGCCCAGTAGAGATACTCTAACATAGTGTATGAATCTTAACAAAGTTATAAGGTGAATGCATATGCAATGCTCGTGCCAAAACATTTTATATCTCTCTCCAAAACCATGCAATGCCAGGTTATATCATAATTCATGAAATCATTTCCTTTATAATAGAAAACAGGGCAGTGGATGCAACGCTGGGAATCTCTAGGTATGTGTCTGCAAGTAGGCTATACAAGCACTAGCAATTGCCATTTTTACCAGTACTAACCAGAAGGCTCGGCACCTAACCGCGTGGGTTTCTAGACTTTCACCAAGGACACACAGGCCAACAATAATACCACAACCACACCCCCTACCCATATTAAGGTATTCACCCATTTTTCTCAAAACAATATACATTTTCAATGTATTAAATATGCAACAATGCTCAATGCAAATACATGAGAAATTAGTTTCAATCCTCCTAATTCTCATGCAATTCTACAACAATCATAGTTATCCTCCACTGATAGCCCAAAATAGAAATCTCTAAACAAATAGATAATTTCCAATAAAGATAAACTTTCTAAAATTTCAATATGAGAGTGATAATGCATATCTAACTCCACCACCACCACCACCATCATCATCATTCCAATTTCATAAAACTAGCACCATTTCCATTTTCTCTTTACAAAGTCAAATATTCACATTTTAGGGCAAAATCCCATTGATCCACAAAAGGAAAAATTTTATTACCTTTCCCCACCACCCATTAAATGCTCGAAGTTAACAAATCCCTACCCCACAAGAGACTACGCTATCCCCATGAAGCATTGTTGGCCTTCTTAGCAGGCAAGAAAGATTGACTATGACAATATTTTCCTAACAGAACTTGCGACAACAACATATTCGAATTAGACACCAATCTCCAAGCCTGTTTTGCTAGTAAGGCTTGATTAAAACACCTAAGATCCCTAAAACCCAATCCACCCCATTCTTTTGGCAAACACACATGGATCCACTTCTTCCAACAAACACCCTTGCCTTGGTTAGACCTCCATAAAAATTTCCTTATCATACCGGTCAATTTTGCTAAAAATGAACCAGACATTTGAAAGATCCACATTAAATAAGCTGGAATAGTGTAAGACATGTCGAACCAACACCCCCATTCCAACAAAATTCAACAGTTCACTTTTCCATCCTTGCAACTTAACCTGAATTTTGTCAAAATAGTACCAAAAATCTCCCCTTTTGATCTACCCAAAAAACCCAAATTTGCGCCCAAGTAGACACCTGGTTTAGCCACTATCTTAACACCCAACACCCAACAATACAATTTAAGCCCTAGGCTTGAACAAAATAATAACAACAATAACAAAAAAAAGAAGCTCTTGGTTTCAAGTCCTCCCAAGCTACGGCCTTGGCAAAGGCATATCATTAGCACCTGAAAATGGTTTTCCACGTAAGATGAACTAAAGCCCAGTAGAGATACTCTAATATAGTGTATGAATCTTAACAAAGTTATAATGTGAATGCATATGCAATGCTCGTGCCAAAACATTTTATATCTCTCTCCAAAACCATGTAATGCCAGGTTATATCATAATTCATGAAATCATTTCCTTTATAATAGAAAACAGGGCAGTGGATGCAACACTGAGAATCTCTAGGTATGTGTCTGCAAGTAGGCTATACAGGCACTAGCAATTGCCATTTTTACCAGTACTAACCAGAAGGCTCAGCACCTAACCGCGTGGGTTTCTAGACTTTCACCAAGGACACACAGGCCAACAATAATACCACAACCACACCCCCTACCCAGATTAAGTTATTCACCCATTTTTCTCAAAACAATATACATTTTCAATGTGTTAAATATGCAACAATGCTCAATGCAAATAGATGAGAAATTAGTTTCAATCCTCCTAATTCTCATGCAATTCTACAACAATCATAGCTGTCCTCCACTGATAGCCCAAAATAGAAATCTCTAAACAAATAGATAATTTCCAATAAAGATAAACTTTCTAAAATTTCAATATGAGAGTGATAATGCATATCTAACTCCACCACCACCACCACCATCATCATCATCATCATCATTCCAATTTCATAAAACTAGCACCATTTCCATTTTCTCTTTACAAAGTCAAATATTCACATTTTAGGGCAAAATCGCATTTCTTTAAAAATCAATTCCAAGAATAAAAATCCACGATTTTATCACAACCCAACCATATTTACAAATCCACAATCATATTCAAGAAACCCTTTGAAAAACCCCTCTTTTAAATTTTGAACCAAAATCCCCAAATCATAACATAGCTTAGAAAATCAAATAACTAAGTTAAAAACCATACAAAAGCGTGAAAAGCCCTACCTCAAGTTAGAAGACAAGCAAGAGTAAGGTTGAAACTTCAATGGAGTCGAAAATGGACTTTACTCCAATCAAATGGAAGCTCTAGGTGAGCTCTACCCTTTTATCAAAGGGACTAGGGTGTAGAGATCAATGGCTTGAGGTGTATTTGGAGGTTAAAGATGAGTTTTAGAGAGAGAAGGTCTAGATTTAGGGTTTTGAAATGTTTTAGAGAGAGAGAGAGATATGAAAAAGTGACTCAAAATGTGGCTAGTACAGACCACTCAAGCGATCAAAACACCGCTTGAAAGACCAAAAACAATAAGCAAGACCGCTCGAGCGAACAAAGTACCACTTGAGTACACAATGACACACTCTCAGAAGTTTTGTAGACAAAGGCTAACCGATCGAGTGCAAGAAAGACTGCTCGAGCCAATGTTGCTTGAGCGCAAGAAATGCCACTCGAGTGAGAAAAACACCCTCCCAGTACTTTTTTAGGCCTATAAAAGTACCGAGAGTTCCCAAGATTGCTCGAGTGCAAGAAGCACCACTCGAGCCAAGACCTCTCAAGTGCGAGAAACACTACTCAAGCGAGAAAAAAACCCTGTAAAAGTACTGAGAGTTCTCAAAGACCGCTTGAGTACAAGAAGGACCGCTCAAGTAAACTAACTAAAACTTGGGCAAGGACTCCTTTGAAAAACAAACTCCTAACCTGTTTTAAATGCAACCACAATACTCAAATAATCCAATTCAACAAGGAATAAGATGAACAAGGATATAAACAACCTAATAAGACAAGGAGTCCAAATCTAAAACAATAAACGGGTTGGGTTTAAACCAAAATCATTATAACCTTCTCCCCTTAAGGAATTTCGTCATCGAAATTTTTAAATCAAATAACAACACTGTGTTTAAATCAATTACAACCATGATACAAGTTGAATCTCACAACCATGACCCATCCGTTGGTCATTCAGTCTCATAACAACAATAAATAAAGTTTTCAATATTGAATAAATAATTCCCTTTTTCCAAAATATATGCAATGTTTTACATTTAATCAATATAACAAGATTTTCATTACAAGTTTCACACATCAACAAAAAGGTCCGGATACTGCTCACAGACTTCCGCCTCACATTCTTAAGTCGCCTCCTCAACTTGTGGTGTTGCCACAACACCTTTACTAATGGAATTATCTTGCCTCACAAGACTTGGTCTCGTGTATCTAAGACTCTAACCAGACTCTCCTCATACGAATCATCCTCATTTACCTTTAAGTCGGTCCAATCCGACACATGTGACAGATTCGGTTTATACTTCCGGAGCATACAGATACGAAACACATTATGAACCCCAGATAGCTGTGGTGGCAAGGTCAAACGATAAGCCACCTCCCCAACGCGCTCTAGGATCTCAAAAGGTCCAATAAATCTAGGAGACAACTTCCCATTCTTCCCGAACCTCATTAAACCCAGTCTCGATGATATCTTCAAGAAAACATGATCTCCTACCTCAAATGATAACGGTCTCCTCCTACGGTCGATATAACTCTTCTGATGACTTTGAGCCGAAACCAATTTCTTACGAATGAGTGGGACCTTCTCTGTCATTTCCAGAACTAACTCAAGACCTAACATAGATACATCACCCACCTCGGTCCAATACACTGAAGATCTATACGGTTGGCCATACAAGGCCTCAAATGGTGCCATGCTTATACTCACCTAAAAACTATTGTTGTAGGCAAACTTCACTAAAGGTAAGTGCCTCTCCCAAGACCCTTTAAAGTCAAGAACACAACCCCGAAGCATATCCTTTAGGATATGAATGGTACGCTCTAACTGTCCATCAGTCTGTGGTGCTAAATGTCAACCTAGTACCCAAGGCATTCTGTAGGCTTTGCCACAATCGAGCCGTGAAACGTAGATCTTTATCCAAAATGATAGTCACAAGGACCCCGTGAAGTCGAACTATGTCCTTAACATAAAGGTCGGTAAGCTAATCTACCGAGTTACTCGTGCACATAGGTACAAAATGTGCTGACTTGGTTAACCGATCAACTATCACCCACACAGCATCATTACCTCATTGAGTCTTCGGAAGACCCACAACAAAATCCATCGTGATACGCTCCCACTTCCAATTGGCTATAGGCAAGGGTTGTAACAAAGCCGCTAGCTTCTGATGTTCATCCTTCACTTGTTGACAAGTAAGGCACTTTGAATCAAACAAGGCTACGTCTCTCTTCATCCCTCTCTACCAAAACTGGCGACTAAGGTCGTAATACATCTTTGTGCCTCCTAGATGTACTGCAAGGGACGAATGGTGGAACTCTCGAAATACCTTCTCTCTGTAAGACTCCTACACGAAAAGGCAGTCAAGGTATCTAGCACTCGAATCAGAATACACGTTCAGGCCCTTCTCTACCTTCCCGTCCTTCTCTACCTTTTCACTAGATACCTTTTCCCAAATGGACTCTACCTCGTGATCACCTCATTGTGCTTCTATAACTCAGCTTACAAGCGTAGATTGTGCAACTATAGTAAACAAGGCTACAGAGTCGACGGACTCGCCAAGATGCAAGTCAAACTCGCCAATAGCACCCAACATCTCCCATTCCCGGTTGGCAATACTAGCTACACTGCTAATGGATTTCCTACTCAAGGCATCAACCACTACATTGGCCTTCTTCGGATGACAATGTAACTCAAAGTCGTAATCTTTCATAAACTCCATCCACCTCCTCTATCTTAGATTCAAATCCTTCTGTGAAAACAGACATTTCAAACTCTTGTGATCGAAGACTTCCTTAAACCTCTTACCATACAGATAATGTCTCCAAATCTTCAAGGCAAAGATCACAGCAGCTAGCTCTAGGTCATGAGTAAGATAGTTTCTCTCATGTGTTTTCAATTGTCGCGAGCCATAAGCTACTACCTCTTCCTCTTGCATCAAGACATAACCCAAACCTTCTCAAGACACATCACAATACGTAGAATAGCCTAAACCCCTCTTCGGAATAATCAACACGGAAGCAGTGGTAAGTCTAACCTTAAGCTCTTAAAATGATTTCTCACAAGTCTCACTCAATACAAACTTAATTCCCTTCCTCGTCAGTCTAGTCAACGGTGAGGCTAATCTAGAGAAATCCTTCACAATACGTTGGAAATACCCGACTAACCCCAAGAAACTCTGGATTTCAATTGTTCCCAATCTTGCACTGCCTCTATCTTAGAGGAATCTACAGTCACCCCTTCCTTGGATACCACATGGCCTAAAAATTTCACCTCTTTCAACCAGAACTCACACTTCCCGAACATAGCATACAATTTGTGGGCTCTAAGAAACTCAAGTACAATCTGCATGTGTTCCTCGTGTTCCTCCTCAGAGGGTGAGTAAATCAAGATGTCATCAACCGCAAAATGGTTTAAGAACTCACGAAGATTCGGTTCATCAAATCCATAAACAAAGCTAGTACATTGGTTAGCCTAAAAGGCATCACTAGGAACTCATAATGGCCATACCGCGTACGGAATGCCATTTTCTGGATATCCTCTTCTTTCACTCTTAACTGGTGATAACCCGATCTCAAGTCTATCTTAGAAAAGCAACAAGACCTTTTCAATTGGCCAAACAAGTCATCTATACAGGGTAGTGGGCACTTGTTCTTAATGGTCACCTAGTTCAACTTCCAGTAATCAATACAGAGTCACAATGTGCCATTCTTCTTCTTGGCAAAGAGAGCCGGTGCTCCTCAAGGTGAAGTACTATGTTAGATAAAGCCCTTATCTAGCAATTCTCGGAGTTGAATCTTCAACTCACTCAACTCGACGGGTGCAAATCTATATGGTGCCATGGAAATTAGTGTTGTGCCAGGCACTAAATCCATAGAGAACTCAATCTAACGGTGAGGTGGTAAACTAGTGAGATCCTTGGAAAGGACGTCTGGGTATTCACAAACTACCCTCAGCAACTCTACTCGGATTATATCACTCTCAACACCCAAGAATGTAGCAAAAAGGAAACTAAGCTTGCCCCAACCACACAGATCACACATGGGCAACAAGGCTTTATCAACTCGGTTCCCCAGGAAATAAAAACAATCACCACTAGAGGTGCACACCGTAACTCTCTGACGGTAACAATCAACAATGGCTCGATAGGATGACAACCAATCCATGCCTAAGATGACATCAAAACTTGCCATATCAATCAACACAAAAGTAAAAGGAAGTCGGTGACTGGTAATCTCTATCTCACAACCCCGATATCCCTAATCCAACATAACCTCATCACCAACAGGTGACTCTTCCCTGAGTGGAGACGTTAACTGTCACGACCCAAACCCGCCTCTATGGGTTTAGCACCATAACCGGCCAGTAATCCGTGGATTACCAAAGGCCTCTAAACAGATTAGCAAATAATAAGGGGCTGCGGAAGCAATAATACAAAATAGACAAGGTCCAATGAGCTGTGATAATGTACATGGGATAGAGCATTTCATAACTTATATATATACATAAGCATGCCAGTCAAAGGACACCAATATTTATAAGGTATTACATCGCAAGACCTGTCCTTACAACACATACAGAGACTAGCATGAAAACAAAAATAGCCATAGCATTAGACTTCGACCGGAACCTTCTCGGGAGGCACAACAGTTGGCTGACAAAACAGAACAGAAGGCCGTCAACTCTGGCCCTGGTCACATGCCGGCTCACCTACATATATAATATAAACTGTGAGCGAAAGCCCAGTGAATAATAATAGAGTAAAGGGGTTATATGAATGATGTCCAGCACAAGTTAGAATCCATCATTTAAATCAGAGCATAATCAGACTTCAAACAGAAACAGATTCATATACATTTTCATATTCAGATTTTGCATAAGATCATACGTGGTACACCCATTAGCTATCAGATCAGATTGGTCCAGAGACCCACATATATAGTTGGTACCAACGACCACAAAGGTCCATATCTTGCGCGCAAGTAGCCATGGTATTGTTACCCCCAGGCAAGGGCCATGTACAGATTGGCCGCGGTATTGTTACCCCCGGGCGAGGGCTACATGCAGATTGGCCGCGGTATTGTTACCTCCGGGCGAGGGCCACGTGAACTAAGGGTGCCACAAATACTTTTTAGAAAATTGGATATTCATTCATCATTCGTAAGATCGTATTTCAGAAAACAGATTATACCGTACCAGTCAGAAAATACATAGGTTAAACATAAATTTACAGAGTTATTACTCACAGTGGGCCTTGAGACAGACAGACAGAGTAAACTTGGTCAAACAGTACGTGGCACGTGACCTACATAACACATAACAGATGCACACTTGAAACACACGATCTAATTGCGCAAAACTTATTTCATTGGCCCTTAGTGTGTTTCTAATTTCCTATCCTCATTATGGGGTCTAAAACATGGCCTAGGAATGCCTAGGATGGAATGAGGATGCAAAGATGCCTTGGAAAACATTTTTCAAAACTTGCTGAAAACAGGGGTCTCCCTCGAGCGTGGCTTTCTTCGCTCGAGCGAGCTTGTCAAAACAGAGGGGTCGCTCGAGTGTAAACTCCTTCGCTCGAGCGGTCTGTAAAAATGCAAAAGTACTAGTTGTTGAAATTTTACGCTCCATGCCCGCTCGATGCTCGCTCGAGCGTGAGACACAGCTCTTCGCTCGAGTGTAGGTCTCGTCGCTCGAGCGTGCGTCTGCGTGCACCAAAAACCTGTGAGCTTGCAATTTACGCTCGAGCCACTATTCCTTCGCTCGAGTGTAGCTCTGAACAAACGATGGTCGCTCGAGCGTGGAATTCTTCGTTCGAGCGAGGAAGCCAAATTATGGAATTTCTAGATTTGCCTCCCAAGCTCAAACCAAGTATTCAACACCTCAAAACTCGACCTCTTAGGCCCATTTTCTGGAAAAACACTTGTAAACTCATAGTATAAGGTGTTTCAAAGATGAATTTGTAAAATCAAAGCCCAAGGGTGAGTCAATTGAACACAATTTCAAATAAAACTTCAAGAACAAGACAAGAGCTTAACATGCAAGTGTTCATTTTAAATCCAATGCTCTAAAACATGACCAAATGTAAGATTGAGCTCAAAATCATGATGAATTCATGGACTAAGGCTAGAATATGGGCTTGCATGCAAGAACTACCATGAAAACACTTCAAAATGCTAAGATATGAACATGCATGCATGATTTAAGCCTCAATTCAACATGTTCAACCAATTCTTAACTTTAATCTCTAATCCTCCATGAACCATGCAAGAATTAAACTTAAATACACAATTGAAAGGAAAATCTCCTACCTTAAACCTTGAATTCCAAGTCTAGGAGCTCAAATATGCAAAGCCTCTTCAATTCTCCTAAGTTCCAAGCCAGAACTCTAGATGAATTCAACCTCCTACCTCTCCCTCTCTCTCTAGTCGGTTATAGCTTAGGAAGAGGAACGAAAATGATGCAACAAATGTATGAATCAAGTCTCTAAAGGTTTCATGAAGTGGCCCACTAGTGGCGATTTCGTAATAAACTTAACTAATGTAATTTCACGTTATTTAATCTAATTTAATCATACCAAATCAAATTTCAGCTAAATTTATCATAAAATCACATTAATTCTAATTAGTCTAAAACACCAGTGAATTTTGGATTCGGCCGTCGATAAGGCCTTCAATTTGTAGTTTAAAGCATAAAACATGAACAGATCATTTTATGGCAAACAGATAAAAACACAAAGATGATGCAATACATATGCAATTTAATTCTGAATTCCTTCTAAATTACTGTTAGGCATAATTAATCATGGTTTAGCATTAATCGGAGGTCAGGGTTATTATAGTCTTCCCCCCTTAAAAGAGTTTGGTCCTCCAAAGTTGAATTACCTTCATTCGAAATCAACATTGGATCAAATGGGAACAAATCCGGATATCTCTTCATCATGTCTTCCTTGGTTTCCCAAGTTGCATAGGTTCCTCTGTGGTTTTGCCAATCAACTTTTACCAATGGTATTTCTTTATTTCTCAACTTTTTGATCCGGCGATTCACAATCTGGATAGGTCTTTCCTCATAGGTGTAGTCATCTTTCAAAAGCACATGTGTTGCTTCAATGATGTGGAGTGGATCTCTCAAATATTCCCAAAGCATCGATACATGAAAGACGTTGTGCATATGTTCCATCACTGGAGGTAAGGCTACTCGATATGATACTGGATTGATCTTTTCGAGAACTTCATAAGGTCCAACATATCTTGGCTCCAATTTTCCCTTAACACCAAACCGAGTTTGACCCTTCATCGGGGTCACCTTTATAAACACATGGTCCCAACTTCATATTCCCTCTCTCTTCTTCGAACATCGGCATAGCTCTTCTGCAGACTCTGTGCAGTTTTCAGACGCTGCTATATCAGTTTCACTTTCTCGATTGTTTCTTGCACAAGTTTCGGTCCCAACAAAGGTCTATCACCTACTTCAGCCCAACATAGCGGAGATCGACATTGTCTTCCATACAAAGCTTCGTAAGGAGCCATTCCAATGCTTGAATGGTGACTGTTGTTGTACACAAATTCGGCTAATGGCAAGTAGGTCTCCCAATTCCCTTGGAAGTCTAACACACACATTCTGAGCATATCCTCCAGAGTTTGGTTGGTTCGTTCAGTTTGGCCATTTGTCTGTGGGTGATAGGCACTGCTCAGTCTCAATTCAGTCCCCAAAGCCTGTTGCAAACTTTGCCAAAATCTCGATACAAACTTTGAGTCCCTGTCAGACACAATAGATACTGACACTCCATGCAATCTCACAATTTCAGTCATATAGATATTGGCCAATTTATCAGCTTTAAAAATAGTTTTGACAGGCAGAAAATGGGCAGACTTAGTTAAACGATCAACTATAACCCAGATGGAGTCCATACCTCGAGAAGAACGAGGCAATCCCACAATGAAGTCCATGGTTATGTGCTCCCATTTCCATTCCGGTATTGGGAGTGGTTGTAACAAACCAGCGGGTCGTTGATGTTCAGCTTTAACCTGTTGGCAATGCAGACATCTAGCCACAAAGTCTGCAATACTCTTTTTCATTCCTGACCACCAAAAATTCTGTTTCAAATTATGATACATCTTCGTATTCCCCGGATGCATAGCAAACTTACCACTATGAGCTTCGGTCATAATACGTTTTCTCAAATCACCACAATCGGGTACACAAAGACGGTTCTGAAATTTCAGCACATCACTCTCAAACACAAATCCTGGCCTTGGCTTCAAATCAAATTCCTTTATGATCTTTTTCAAGTATTCATCTTCACATTGTTTTTCTTTGATCTCATCAAGAATAACAGGTTGAGCAGAAATAGCAGATAACAGCCCATCTTGTTCTAGGTCCGTCAACAATTCCTTTTGGTTGAATAGCAAACATGACAAATTCGCACTGGATTTTCGGCTCAAGGCATCTGCTACAGTATTAGCCTTTCCCGGATGATACAAAATTTGCAAGTCATAATCCTTGATTAGTTCTAACCATCACCTCTGTCTCATGTTCAATTCCTTTTGGCTGAAGAAATATTTCAAACTTTTATGGTCTGTATACACCTCGCAAGTTACCCCATACAAATAGTGACGCCAGATTTTCAAAGCAAACACCACAGCTGCTAACTCAAGATCATGTGTTGGGTAATTCTTTTCATGAGGTCGAAGTTGTCTAGAAGCATAGGCAATCACCCTTCCGTTTTGCATTAGTACACACCCCAAGCCTTTATAGGAAGCATCGCTGTACACTTGAAACCCATCAATACCATTAGGCAAAGTTAAGATTGGTGCAGTCACTAACCTGGTTTTCAACTCTTGGAAAGCTGCCTCTCTTTGTTCACTCCAGTCAAATGGCACGTTTTTCTGAGTTAATTGAGTCAATGGTAGGGCAAGCTTAGAAAAGTCTTTCACAAACCTCCTGTAGTAACCTGTAAGTCCCAGAAAATTTTGGACTTCTGTCACATTTGTCGGTCTAGGCCAATCCACAACGGCTTCAACTTTCTAAGGGTCAACAGAAACTCCATCCTTGTTGATTATATGTCCCAAAAATGCCACATTGTCAAGCCAGAATTCACACTTGGACAATTTAGCATACAATTTCTTTTTCCTCAAAATCTGTATAGTTCTCAGATGGTTCTCATGTTCTTCCCTGTCTTTAGAATAAATCAAAATGTCATCAATAAATACAACAATGAAGTCATCCAGATATGATTTAAACACTCTATTCATAAGATCCATGAAAGCTGCAGGTGCATTGGTCATCCCAAATGGCATCACTAAAAATTCATAATGTCCATATCTAGTTCGGAATGCAGTTTTCTCTATGTCTTCAGCTCTAACCTTTAATTGATGATACCCGGACCTGAGGTCAATTTTGGAAAACACTTGGGCACCCTGAAGTTGATCAAACAAGTCATCTATTTGGGGGCAGAGGGTATTTATTCTTTATAGTCACTTTGTTCAGTTCTCGGTAGTCTATACACATTCTCAAAGATCCATCCTTCATTTTGACAAACAAAACTGGAGCACCCCATGGTGAAGTACTCGGACGGATAAATTTCTTATCTAACAGTTCCTGAAGTTGGGTTTTCAATTCTTTCAATTCAGAGGTAGACATTCTATAGGGAGTCTTGGAAATGGGTTGTGTCCCCAAAAACACCTCAATAGTGAATTCAATTTCTCTATCAACTAAGTCCCCAGGTAAGTCAGTTGGGAACACATCGGGAAATTCGCAAGCAACAGGGATTATTTCTACAGTAGTATTGTCAGATGGTGCAGTCAATATACAACACAGATAAACCCTACATCCCTTCCTAAGGAGTTTTACAGCTTTCACAGCCGAAATCAAATATGGGGGAGGAACTACCCCATTCCCAATGAAAGTAAATTCAGGCATTCCCGATGGTCTAAACACAACAGTTTTATTTGCACAGTCAATGGTAGCACAGTATTTAGTTAACCAGTCCATCCCCAAAATACAATCAAAATGACTAATATCCAAGGGTAATAAATCCACATATAACACCATATCACCAATCATAATATCACATGCCGGATAAACATGAGTACACATCATAGAATCCCCAGACGGTGTGGATACAGATAACACATATGTCATTTGTTCTAGTGGTCTAGTCAATTTTTGAGAGAAAACATGTGATACAAAGGAATGTGTAGAACCAGAATCTATTAGTACACATGCATTTTGAGAACATACAGAGAGTGTACCTGACACCACAGTATAGGTGTTAGGTACGTCACCAGGCACTAAGGCGAACACTCTCCCTTGCCTTAATGTTTCATTGTTTGCATTCCCTCTAACATCGGCCCTTGCTTTTGGTCTTGCTGCGGAAATAGACCCGGTGGAACTTGTCATAGGACGGTTAACCTCATTGGATCTCATTGGGCAATCCCTCACCATGTGGCCAGTCTTGCCACAGCGAAAACATGCACCTGATGCTTGATAACAGGCACCCCTGTGCTTCTTTTCGCAGTCGGGGCAGTTTTGAGTAGATCCGCTACTTTGGCTAGAGCTGCCGGAGGATCTTGTGTATTGTCTTTTCGAAAACGACCGGCCTTTCTTAAAACTGAATCCAGTCCTCTTTCCTCTCTATTTTGTTGTTGGTGTTGTAGTTTGTTTCTTAGCTGCTATTGTGGCTTCTGCCATCAATGCCCTGTCAAGTACCTCCACATAAGTAGGTAATTTTAAGACACCCACTCGGTCAAATATTTTCAGGTCTAGCCCTCCCTCAAACTTCTGTGCTTTCTTGTAATTAGTATCCACCATATGTGGAGCAAACTGTGCCAGTTCAATGAATTTAGCTTTATGCTCTGCTACCGCCATTCTTCCCTGTTTAAGTTCTTGGAATTCCGACACTTTCCGATCCCTGAAACATTGGGGAAAGTACTTGTCGTAGAAGATAGCATTAAACTGTGCCCATGTCATATTCCCATTGCCATTTCGGATCAGTAACCACCACCTGCGAGCTTCATCTTTCAGAGTGTAGGTGGCTAGGAGGACTTTCTGAGTTTCGGTACAAGGGAACACTTCATACAACTTCTCCATTTCAAGTAGCCATGTATTTGCTTTCAAAGGTTCAATTCCACCGTAGAACGTTGGCGGTTTCATTTTCATAAATTTCTGTGTCAGATTGATGATGTCAGCATTATTTGCCTCGGCTTGTGCCGGTGGAGACGGAGGGGGCAAAGGTTGTTGTCTCTGTTGTTGTGTCCAGGCTTCAGTCAATGCTGCTAACATCTGTTCCATTCGGCCCATGCGAGCCTCTGAAGATTCACTTTCACCACTTCCCCTTGCATTCTCCATCTTACTATACAGACATCAAATGATAATAAACACATGCATAATCTTATTCGTTTCTTTCAATTCATTCGATTTAAATGTACATTCAGTTTTCATATTCAGTTGCATTACCACACACTCACAGATGTAGATGGAATGCCCCTAACTCTTACTAGGACATCCTAAGCTCATACGGACCTATGTGTGTGGTAGAACACGTGCTCTGATACCACTCTGTCACGACCCAAACCCGTCCCTATGGGTTTAGCACCGTAACCGGCCAGTAATCCGTGGATTACCAAAGGCCTCTGAACAGATTTGCAAATAATAAGGGGCTGTAGAAGTAATAATACAAAATAGACAAGGTCCAATGAGCTGTGATAACATACATGGGACAAAACATTTCATAACTTATATATATACATAAGCATGCCAGTCAAAGGACACCAATATTTACAAGGTATTACATCCCAAGACCTGTCCTTACAACACATACAGAGACTAGCATGAAAACAAAAACAGCCATAGCATTAGACTTCGACCGGAACCTCCTCGGGAGGCATAACAGTTGGCTGACAAAACAGAACAGAAGGCCGTCAACTCTGGCCCTGGTCACACGCCGGCTCACCTACATATATAATATAAACTGTGAGCGAAAGCCCAGTGAATAATAACAGAGTAAAGGGGTTATATGAATGATGTCCAACACAAGTTAGAATCTATCATTTAAATCAGAGCATAATCAGACTTCAAACAGAAACAGATTCATATACATTTTCATATTCAGATTTTGCATAAGATCATAAGTGGTACACCCATTAGCTATCAGATCAGATTGATCCAGAGACCCACATATATAGTTGGTACCAACGACCACAAAGGTCCATATCTTGTGTGCAAGTAGCCATGGTATTGTTACCCTTAGGCAAGGGCCACGTGTAGATTGGCCGCGGTATTGTTACCCCCGGGCGACGGCCACGTGTAGATTGGTCGCGGTATTGTTACCCCCGGGCAAGGGCCACGTGAACTAAGGGTGCCACAAATGCTTTTCAGAAAATTGGACATTTATTCATCATTCGTAAGATCGCATTTCAGAAAACAGATTATACCGTACCAGTCAGAAAATACATAGGTTAAACATAACTTTACAGAGTTATTACTCACAGTGGGCCTTGAGACAGACAAAAGAAGTAAACTTGGTCAAACGGTACGTGGCACGTGACCTACATAACACATAACAAATGCACACTTGAAACACACGATTGAATTTCACAAAACTTATTTCATTGGCCCTTAGTGTGTTTCTAATTTCCTATCCTCATTATGGGGTCTAAAACATGGCCTAGGAATGCCTATGATGGAATGAAGATGCAAAGATGCCTTGGAAAACATTTTTCAAAACTTGCTGAAAACAGGGGTCTCGCTCGAGCGTGGCTTTCTTCTCTCGAGCGAGCTTGTCAAAACAGAGGGGTCGCTCGAGCGTGAGACACAGCTTTTCACTCGAGCATAGGTCTCGTCGTTTGAGCGTGCGTCTACGTGCACCCAAAACCTGAGAGCTTGCAATTTACGCTCAAGCCACCATTCCTTCACTCGAGCGTAGCTCTGAACAAACGATGGTTGCTCGAGCGTGGAATCCTTTGCTCGAGCAAGGAAGCCAAATTATGAAATTTCCAGATTTACCTCCCAAGCTCAAACCAAGTATTCAACACCTCAAAACTCGACCTCTTGGGCCCATTTTCTGGAAAACACTTGTAAACTCATAGTATAAGGTGTTTCAAGGATGAATTTGTAAAATCAAAGCCCAAGGGTGAGTCAATTGAACACAATTTCAAATAAAACTTCAAGAACAAAACAAGAGCTTAACATGCAAGTGTTCATTTTAAATCCAATGCTCTAAAACATGACCAAATGTAAGATTGAGCTCAAAATCATGATGAATTCATGGACTAAGGCTAGAATATGGGCTTGCATGCAAGAACTACCATGAAAACACTAAGAAATGCTAAGATATGAACATGCATGCATGATTTAAGCCTCAATTCAACATTTTCAACCAATTCTTGACTTTAATCTCTAATCCTCCATGAACCATGCAAGAATTAAACTTAAATACACAATTGAAAGGAAAATCTCCTACCTTAAACCTTGAATTCCTAGTCTAGGAACTCAAATATGCAAAGCCTCTTCAATTCTCCTAAGTTCCAAGCCAAAACTCTAGATGAATTCAACCTCCTACCTCTCCCTCTCTCTCTAGTCGGTTATAGCTTAGGAAGAGGAACAAAAATGATGCAACAAATGTATGAATCAAGTCTCTAAAGGTTTCATGAAGTGGCCCACTAATGGCGATTTCGTAATAAACTTAACTAATGTAATTTCACGTTATTTAATCTAATTTAATCATACCAAATCAGATTTCAACTAAATTTACCATAAAATCACATTAATTCTAATTAGTTTAAAACACCAGTCAATTTCGAATTCGACCGCCGATAAGGCCTTCAATTTGCAGTTTAAAGCATAAAACATGAACAAATCGTTTTATGGCAAACAGATAAAAACACAAAGATGATGCAATACATATGCAATTTAATTCCGAATTCCTTCTAAATTACTGTTAGGCATAATTAATCATGGTTTAGCATTAATCGGAGGTCGGGGTTATTACATTAACTGAGCTCCTTCTAATCCCAATTTTGATACGAATGCAGACTAAATGAAAGAATATGATGCACCAATATCAATCAACACATTGGCAATAAAATTACACAACAAGAAGTTACCTCTCACTACCGAGGGAACTGGAAACAAATCTGGCATGGTACCAACATACAAACGCCTTGTAGGTCTCTGCTTTACCTGCTCACCCCTCAGAGCATAAGTCTAGTTGGCCGTCGAGGCATGTGCTAATAGTGTAGGTTGATGACTCTGTGTCTACCTCGAACCAAACACACCAGATGTGTCACCCGACTAAGGGCAAAACCTTCTCACGTGCCCTGACTACCTACACTGATAACAGGTAGGCAGCTGCCCTCTCTCCTGACTCTGACTTTGAAAATGAGTCGCAGATGGTACAGATTGTTGCCCTCATCCTCTCTGCAGGCAAACTAAGGACTTGTGGTCTAGCTAACCGCACTTGAAACAGGTGATCCCTCCCTATCCACCTCTCCCTAACCCAGAACTTAGTACAGGAAAAATGGATCTAGATTGTGCTCCCTGGGACTACTGTGGGGTAGAACCCCTCTGCCTCTTACTGTTTCGAGTCTCCTCCTGAACCTCCTAACTCCTCTTCCTAGAGCTCCTCATCCACTCCTCCTCTAACTGAACCACGGTGTCAAGATGAGTCGCCACCTCCACAAGGCGTCCATAGTCCCTAATCATAGACCCAACCACTTTGAAAAGAAGCCTGATCTTCAATCTCTTCTTGAACTCAATGCAACGCACTCCTCAGTCACCACAAGTTCTAGTGCAAACCTTGACAAACTAGTAAAGGCAGCCTCAAACTTGGCCACCGGTGTGTTAAGCTACTTGAGCTTCAGAAATTGCTCTCTCAACTTGTCCCTCGCAGTAGGAGGCAAAAACTTATCCTGGAAGGCGTTGACAAAAGCCTCCCAAGTCACCCCAATGCCTCCCACGCATATACTTCCATCACTAACCCATATCTCCCTTCAGCTAGAAGGATGCCAATTTCAGTCTCAGCCCATTGTCATTAATGCCAAGCTTCTCGAACATCTTCACCATTTTATCTAGCCACTCATCCACCTTCAGGGGCTCATTCAGATCCCCTAAAACTCATCCGAATTAGACCGGAAGAACTCCCTCTTCAAAAATGAAGGCCCTGCCTCAACAACATAGGCCTGGACTTGATTCTCAACTCTGAGAATGTCTATGGATTCCTGCAAAGCTCTAGTCATTTCACAAGCCAAAGTGCCCATGTGTAGACACCCCATTTTGACCGCCCACAAAACTTAGGTGCTTGGTTTGATACACTTGATGATGAAAGTTGAATTGTGTGCTTTGAATTAACAACAATTTGGATTCAGTCAGGCTCTCAAAATAACCTTAAATCGTCAACATTTACCTTGTTTGAATCTCTAAGTCTCATTTTTGGACCTTTTGCCACCAAAAAAATTGGGGAGGGCATGCATGCTCGGCCATGCCTTAGTGAAGGCTGGCCGTGGCTATGAATGGTCGACCAGGCCTTGGTGGTGAGAAACACTATATTGGGCGGGAGGCCGCCAGCTGTCCATTTTTGAAGATATTTATCACCTTTTGAGATCAAATTCTATAAAAAAGAGGCTGTGTTATTATTTTGAGGGTTGAACAAAATTTAGAAAGCCTATATACACCTTAAGAGCTCCTTCCTCCTCATTCTTCCATAACAAGCAACCTTTAAGCTAACCTAGCTCCCTTATGTCATCTCCATACACCATACACAACCTTATCTCACCATCTTAGGGCCTTGGTTGATCTTTGAGAAGCATAATTCAAGCTTGAGAATAGGTTGAGACTAAGTTTGGATCACAAACAAAAAGCTTACCCCTTGAGAGGAATAAGCTTGTTATCTTCTCTCTTGCTTTCATTTCTTTCATTTTCTACATAATTCTTATTGTTTTGATCCTATTTGACGTGTTTAAGTTTGGGTTTGAAGAGCTACCAAAAGGGTAGAGAGAGTTTCCTCTTTCTACACCTTTACCTATAGCTTAAACCCTTACTTTTCCACTCTTTTTCTTTGATATCTACACTAATTTTAAGAGTTTTAAAATGGGTAAAAATCATTTTTTGAGGTTTCAAAAGTAGAGGGGTTAGCCACCCCTCCTTGTACTTTCTTGCTAGCCTTGATTCTTCTCTTTATTGTTTAGCTTTTTAGGCTCTTTTCATGCTTTTTTTTAGCCTCTGTTTTTCATTTATTCATGGTTGTTTTGGGGCTATTCTAACTTGTTTAATTAGTTTGAGCTTTGGTTAATTCATTTGTTGTCTCATAAGTTTGCATACATAACATGTTATATATTGTTCTAAGCTTTTCTTCAATTTATTTCCATCTCTAAGAGTCCAATTTTAACAATCAATCTACCATCCATCTCTTTCATGCTTGAGAATGATTTCAACCGATTGAGGTTGCTCAAAACATGTAAGAAAGGCTCCTACTTGATGGCTTAATCTTTCGAAGATTCATTGTCAACGGTATAGTCTCTCTCTTATGTTTTTTTGAAGAACCTCTTGTTTGACATTACTTCTTGTTTGGAGGACTTTAACATCACCACGGACAAATGGACTAAAGAATGGCAAGGCTTCATAAAATTGGCTTAAAACTTGGAACAACCCATATAAAGAAAATGGCTTTAAATTGCTTCAACTTGGTCGGACGTTATGCTAAGTTCCTTGTGTCAAGAGTCGTCACATGCTAATTCATGACATTTTGATGATTCTTGAAGTGTAGCAACCTTCCTCTTTGAGCTCACTTTATGACAAGAAGGAGGGGTGGTCTTATTCATTGCATTCATTTACTTTTGTCCAAACTTATATCCGGAATCATCAAGCAATCAACTTGCTCGTTGATGGTTTTAGGACCAACTTTATCCTTCTCTCGACCCTCTCTATGACAGAGAAGGAAAGATGGGACAAACAGAGCTTGAGAACACTCTGTCTGCACTGATTCACCTCAAAACACAAAAACAAAGTTTAGCACCAAATTGATGCACAACCGGCCATTTGTAGACCCGGCCAACTATCATTGATACACGGCCAGCCCTCAGTGTGTGGCTAGCAGTGCAGTTTTGCAGAAAACAGAGGTAGTGGCTGAAGGTGAAACAGAGTTGGCTTGGACAGATAGAGTAGCTCTCAGGCACTATGCATGCAACCCTCATCCATCTTCACTTACGCCTTTGTCGAACGTGATTAATTGTTTCATTAGTGTTATAATTATTATAGTTGTAAATTAATTTGATTGTAATTAGTATTGTTGTAGCCATTAGCTTATTGATAATTGGTATAGCTAATTAGTATTGTTGTAATAAAGTAGTTAATTAGCTTAGTTAAGTTAATTATTATTCATTCGCCCAGTTTTGTAATAGTTAGTTAATTCAGACTTTCAGACATTGATTTGCACCCTCCTGCATGAGGGATCAAACGTTGTAATAATGTATATATCTTCCAACCCCACGTCTTTTTCCCTTTTATTTATTTGCTTACAATGGTTAGTATAGAGCATCACGTTTCATTAGCATTCTCATGATTCACATCCATTCGTCTTGCATGCATCCAAGGTTCGGCTCATCATGCTAACCCAATATCAATGTCCAAATTCATTTCTTGAATACGTGCCTTATCGCATGTCTTGAATGAAATTATATGCCATGCTCATAGCCGAGCCTATAAAATACATAATGTGTGCGTTGCATTTACTCATATTGCATTAATTAGGAACATGCATATTTTTCTAACTATTTTGCTTTGTTTTGGCTCGGAGTACTAGGTGAGCTGTTTATAGCTTTAGCATCTTGCATAAATGTTTGTGTTGTCATGTTCAAAACATGAATACTATGAGGCTAATTGCTTAAATGATATAACTGCTTGAATGCCTGTGGATGAAGGCTAATTGCTTGAATTGGGACGGTTTGATTAAATGTCCTATTTTAGCCTACTTTTTCAAGTGGCAAATTCACAAAACAATTTCAAAACAAAGCATAAGATCAAGTGTTCCAATTCCTGCAAACTAGTCTATACCTTGTGTGCGCATCAGATAGTAATATAGCCGAATAATCGGAATAAGAGCATATAATGTAAATAAAAAACACATCATGATTAGTAGAGGCCGATCTTTGATCGGGCGAGTGGGCTGCTCAATTCATGACCTTCTCCTCTCATATCTAAGTTCCCGAGCCGAGACACTTTGGTGATGATGAACTAATGGCCTTTGGCACGAGTCTTGGGTTTCCTAAATTTTTCAAAAATATTTAGGTGGCGACTCTGAAATCTGGCAGAGCAGTCCATTTTTGGCATTTGATTTAAACACCAATTTTCCACAAAAGAATTGTCAGATTTGGACTCTTTTTGCGTTTTCAACATTTCACGTTGCACTTGTGAAATCAGATTCGGAACCACAAGTGGAGTCCAAACTGTAGGGCTATTTGCCTTCTGAAAGGAGCGCAAAAAGTTGAGCTACACCATGGCCTGCTGACCAACTAGTTCGGCCACATTGGCTTGACCAACCCCTTCCTCCTGTGTTGGAATATCATCCGGTAGTGGCACCTCTTATCGTCTAGGCCTGCTACGCCGACCACCACCACGTCCGCGTCCTGACATCCTAATGAAGGTAACACAAGAGATTAGCACATTTACAAATGTGCCGAAGCCAACTCACTTGCGTCCTAATGCGGTGGACAACAATTAATTCACTCCACAAAAACACGTAGTCACATAAACACATACAAATTTCCTTTCTAGATAATCATTGTCCTGTGATGTTGCCAGAGTTCCAATTAGAAATAGCAGTGATCAAGTGTTCTTCTAATATGACTTCTAGAAACACATAGACCCAATCAATATCTTAGATATTAAATCTCATACCCATCTAGTCACATAAGCATGTTATCATATAGCATACCAGGTTTACTTCTAACACAAACTAGCAGGATAACCCATTGTGGTAAAAACCATATCCCATGATCCCAAATTATTCAAATCCGGTAGCTCTGATACCAAGTTGTAATGCCTAGAAATTATAACCATTATTCATCCATGACAATTATTAAATAACAACACATTGCTGAATATAATATCCATTCATAAGGTTTCATTGTACAAAAGGAAACACATGCAATTATATATTCATAAGTCCTAACCCTGAATCTATAGCATGTGCCACAAGTTTCAATATGGAATAAAAGTTTAACAGATATTTAAATGCCCTAATGGCTACAACTTTCCAAGAAGATACTTGGTTACAACAAAAGTGAGTTTTAACTCAATACAGTTTAAGTCCTAGGCTTGAACAAAATAATTACAACAATAACCAAAAAAAAAAAAAAAAACTTGGCGGAGATATATCATCAGCACCTGAAAATGGTTTTCCACATAGGGTGAGCCAAAGCCCAATAGAGATACTCTAACACAGTGTATGAATCTTAACAAAGTTATAAGGTGAATGCATATGCAATGCTCATGTCAAAACATTTTATATCTCTTTCCAAAACAATGCACTGCCAGGTTATATCAAAATTCATGAAATCATTTCATTTACAATAGAAAATAGGGCAGTGGATACAAGGAATTTTTAGGTACGTGTCTATAAGTAGGCTATATAAGCACTACCAATTGTAATTTTTACCGATACTAACTGGAAGGCTCGACACCTAACCGCATGAACTTTCACCCAAGGACACATAGGCCAATAATAATACCACAACAACAGCCCCTACTCAGATTCACCAAGGTATTCACCCATTTTTCTCAACACGATATACATTTTCAATGTGTTAAATATACAACAATGCTCAATGCAAATGGATGAGAAATTTGTTTCAATTCTCCTAATTCTTATGCAATTTCTACAACAATCATAGATATCCTTCACTGATAGCCCAAAACAGATATCTCTAAACAGATAGATAATTTTCAATGAAGATAAACTTTCCAAAATTTCAATATGGGAGTGATAATGCATATCTAAGTCCACTATCATCATCATCATTATTCCAATTTCATAAAACCAGCATCATTTCCCTTTTCTCTTTACAAAGTCAAATATTTACATTTTAGGGCAAAATTCCCTTTATTTAAAAATCTATTCCAAGGATACAATTCCATAATTTTATCACAACCCAACCATATTTACAAATCCCCAATCATATTCAAGAACCCCTTTGAAAAGCCCCTATTTTAAATTTTAAATCAAAACCCTAGATTTTTGTTCAAAATCCCCAAAATCACAACATAGCTTAGAAAATCAAATAACTAAGTTAAAAATCATACAAAAGTGTGGAGAAACCCTTACCTCAAGTTAGAAGACAAGCAAGAGCAAGGTTGAAACTTTAGTGGAGTCGAAATGGACTTTGCTCTAATCAAATGGAAGCTCTAGGTCAGCTCTACACTTTTATCAAAGGGACTAGGGTTTAGACGCAACACTTTATACTTCTTGAACTCATGGGATTGATTTTGACGCTCTCATTATTGTACTTGTAGCCTCTTTGGTTGATGTTAGAGTATTAATTGGGGTGATATCACAATGATAAAGTAGGATTGAACCAAAGACATTGATTTGGATAATTGTCAAATGAGTCTTCTTCACTCTTTTTCCCATTTCTCTTTTCACACTTTGAATTTGGATATGAGGTTAGAACCATTGGAAAGCTTGTTTTCGGGGCTTTAATTTGGACATAAGAATGATCTAAAACAGAGTTTGGGCATGGGAGTTATGATCGTTTGAAATTCAGGTACTTGTGCTAGAAGTAAGTCCGCTTGAGCGAACTTTTGATTACTTGAGTGGTCTGCGTGAATTTCAAAGATTCTAGGAGGTTCTTTTCACTGCTCGAGCCAAGCTTTAATCGCTTGAGCATTCTATTCGATATTAGGCACTTTAAAGTGAGTTTTGGCCCAAAATCTTTATTATTTCTTCATCTCTTCTCTCCCTCTCTTTCATATCCGAAACCCTAGCCCCCTAAACACTTGATTTCTTTCATTTCTACCAAGAATCCACTTTAGATCTTTCAAGAGGGTTAAAGATCAAGCTTTGATTAATATTTTTGCACATTGATTTAAGTTTTTATTGGAGCTTCAAGTTAGGTTTCCATCTTTTCATCATCACTTTTGAGGTAGGGATACCTTTACCCTTGTATGTTTATATTTTGATCTAGATAGGTGTGAATCTTAAGATGTTTGAAACTATTGAGATGAATGAGGTGTACATATATATATGGGCTTCGTGTATTTACTTGAAATTGATGATGGAATGTGAAATCAACTATGAAATAGACATACATGAAGTAAGGGAAATAAACAATTGAAAGGAAAAGCCCTATAGCAATTCCGGTTTTGACCCAACCCATTTGATATTCCGGACTCGGGTTTTCTGATTTCTGAATGTTGTTCACTGTCGTTTCCCCTTATTCTTACTTGAGTTTGGCTATTTGGTTGTATCAAGCGTGTTTGGAACAGGTTGGTTGCCTAGTTTTCAAACTCTTGTTGTTTAGGATTTTACCCCTTCACTCGAGGGACACTTCTTGCGCTTGAGCGGGCTTTGTAAATCCTCAGTACTTTTGTAGGTCTGCAAAGCTACTGGGAGAGTGCATTTTACGCTCAAGCAGCATTTCCTACGCTTGAGCGGGTCGGCGCTCGAACGGCCCATCTTGCGCTCGAGCGTTGGTTTGTTGTCTGCAAAACTACTGGGAGTGTATATTCTGCGCTTGAGCATCACTTCTTACGCTTGGGCAGAATAACTTATTATGTCTGAAGCTCGAGCATCAACTCTTGCGCTCGAGTGGACTGTGTGTATATCAGTTCGTGAAAATGACTTTTACGTCACTTTTTCAAACCTATTTCTCTCCAAACCCTAAAGTCGAGACCCTTTCTCTCTAAATCACAAGAAGAGGTTAGTCAGGCCAACGTGGCCGAACTAGTTGGTCAACAGGCCATGGGCACCTTAGCCTGCGAAATGGCCGAAGCATTGCCGGAATCCATGGACATTCTCATGGCTGAGATTCAAGTCCAAGCCCAAGTAACTGAGGCAAGGCCATCGTTTATGAAGCGAGGGTTTTTTCGGTCGAATCTGGATGAGTTTTTGGGCGATTCCAAAGTGCCACTAAAGGCAGATGAGTGGCTAGAGCAAATAGTGAAGACGTTCGAGATACTTGGCACAGAGAACGACCAGTTGAGAATGACCTTGGCATCCTTCTAGCTAAAGAAAGATGCGGGTCAGTGGTGGAAGTATGTGCGTGGGCACATTGGGGTGACTTGAGAGGCTTTTGTTAGCGCCTTCCAGGACAAGTTTCTACCTCCCATGGTTAGGGCGAAGTTGAGGGACCAGTTTTCCAAGCTTGTGCATTTGAACACTCTGGTGGCCGAGTTTGAGGTCACATTCACTAGCCTCTCTAGGTTTACACCAGAGTTAGTGGGAGGAGCACCATTGTTTGGAGTTTGAGAAAAGGTTGAGGACCAGGCTCATGTTTAAAGTGGTCGAGTCGATGATTAGGGACTATGGACGCCTTGTGGAGGCATCGGCTCATCTGGAGACCGTGATGCAGATGGAGGAGGAGATGATGAGTGGTTCTAGGAGGAGCCCGGATATTCAGGGGGACAGTAAGAGGCAGAGGAGTTCTAACCCACAGCCATCCCAGGGAGCTCAGTCAAGGTCTACCTTTCCAATGCCGAGTTCAGGTTCTGGAAGAGGTGGTCAAGGAGATTTTACTTGTTACAAGTGTGGTCAGTTGGGCCATAAGTCTCCAGCTTGCCTGCAGAGAGGAGAAGGGCAACGATCTGCATCGTCTTCAACTCGTTCTCAAACCCAGAGTCAAGGGAGAGGCCAACCACTCACTTGTTATCAGTGTGGGCACATGAAGAGGTTTTGCCCATAGTTGGGTGGTACACCTGGTGCATCTGGTTTGAGGCAGACACAAAGCCACTAACCTGCACAGTCAGCACAGGCCTCGAGGGCCAATCAGGGAGCCTCTTTAGCTCAATCAGTGCATCAGGCTTATGCTCTGAGGGGTGAGTAGGTTGAGCAAAGACCTACAAGGCATATGTACGTTGTTACCACACCAGATCTAGTACAAGCGCCTTCGGTAGTGAGAGGTGCCTTCTTGTTTTGCAATTCAATTGCTAATGTGTTGATTGATATGGGTGCATCCTATTCATTTATCTCATTTGCATTTGCATCAGTTTTGAGATTAGAGTTGGCTTAATTAGCATCTTCTCTCTGTGTAAAGTCATCTATTAGTAGTGAGATTGTTTTGAAACAAGGGTGTCGGGGTTGTGACATAGAGGTTGCCAATCGCCGACTTCCATTTACATTTGTATTGATTGATATGTCTAGCTTTGACGTTATGTTGGGTATGGATTGGTTGTCATTCTATCAGGCTATTATAGATTACTACCATCAGAGGGTTACTGTATGTACCTTGAGCGGTGATTGTTTTTATTTCTTGGGGGACCAGGTTGATAGAGTCTTATTACCGATGTATGATCCGCGTGGGCAAAGCGAGCTTAGTTGCTGTAACATGCCCGGGGGGCACCCATGCATGTTAAACAGTTCATACCCTCGATTTCTTTGATCTAGTCTCACGAGTGCAATGTGAAACATAGATGAGAGTCCAGATTTGGCAACTTTTATTGAAAATCCATTTTATTGCAATTTTGTTAAAAATGGACTGCCCTTCGGTAGTGAGAGGTGCCTTCTTGTTTTGCAATTCAATTGCTAATGTGTTGATTGATACGGGTGCATCCCATTCATTTATCTCATTTGCATTTGCATCAGTTTTGAGATTAGAGTTGGCTCAATTAGCATATTCTCTCTGTGTAGAGTCATCTATTAGTGGTGAGATTGTTTTGAAACAGGGGTGTCGGGGTTGTGACTAGAGGTTGCCAATCGCTGACTTCCATTTACATTTGTATTGATTGATATGTCTAGCTTTGACGTTATGTTGGGTATGGATTGGTTGTCATTCTATCAGGCTATTATAGATTACTACCATCAGAGGGTTACTGTATGTACCTTGAGCGGTGATTGTTTTTATTTCTTGGGGGACCAGGTTGATAGAGTCTTATTACCGATGTATGATCCGCGTGGGCAAAGCGAGCTTAGTTGCTGTAACATGCCCGGGGGGCACCCATGCATGTTAAACAGTTCATACCCTCGATTTCTTTGATCTAGTCTCACGAGTGCAATGTGAAACATAGATGAGAGTCCAGATTTGGCAACTTTTATTGAAAATCCATTTTATTGCAATTTTGTTAAAAATGGACTGCGTCATCAGATCTCAGAGTCGCCACCTAATATTTATTTTGGAAAAATTAGGAAACTCGTGACTCGTGCCGAGGCCACTGTTTGTCGTAACCAAAGATGCTTGGCTCGAAACCTTAGGTATAAAGGGGAAGGTCATTAATTGAGCACTCCTGCTCACCCGATCAAAAGATCGGCCTTTACTAAACCATGATATGAATTTTATTTTCTTTATATGTTCATGTTCCGATTATTTAATAAATCCTAAAATTTACTATGTGAAGCATACACGTATAGACTATGCCATTTATTTTGGAATAATTTGATTTCATGTATTTTGAAAAGGTTTTGAAGATGTACAACCCAAGTAAATTGAGTTACAAGCATGAAAAATTAACATCATTCCAAATTAAGCGACACAACCTCCATCCACTGGCATTCATACAGCTATATCAAGTAAGCAAGTAGCCACATGGTAGGATGCTTAAACATAATAAGAAAAACACACACAAGCGGGATGCTAAAGCATAAAAACTTACATACTTACCGACGTCCTGTGAACAACTACAAAACAAAGTTAGTAAAACATGCATGATCTTATATACAAAAAAAATCCTAATGCAATTCACTCATGAGATGCAACTAAAGATTCAGCTTTTAAGATATGACATGTGAATCATCTCAAAAACATGAGGTAGCGCACATAATCACATTGGAATTGATTAAATCCACAAATGCAAACTTAGCCGAATCAAGATGCATGAAACATGGATGCAAAGCATGGATATAATGAAAAATAAAATATGATGCATATTCATAAATAAAGAAAGCGAGTAAAACAACGGGATAGAAAGAAGTAGGGTGGGGAATTATTACAACGTTTTAAATATTACAAATCCGAAGGAGATGAATAAATATTACAGTACAATATAAAAATCCTCACAAACACTCAAAATAAAATAAACATAAGAAAATGGCAGCTTCAAGTGCCTCAAAGACCATTAGAGGTTGATCTTCTTAACATCGGAAGGCTGCCTGGTTTTGCCTAGAGGTTGCAGGCACGATCATGAAGGTTGCGGGCGCGATGATGTACTTTTAGGTGGCTACCCGGCCAACTAACGGGCTGGGTAGCTCGGTAAGCTCGACCAAAACTTGTTTTCTTAGATTTCAACAATAAAAACAAAACTAAAAAAAACAAGTCTTAACTCACCACTTGAAGTTGGATTACAATAATATATAATATGACAAGAAATCAAACCAAAAGAGCAAAATAAGTTTAAAAAAAAAAAAGACAATGGGTTCAATATGACGTTTGATTGAACCCAACTCAATTTTATTATCTTGTGCCTCTTTTAGCCCAATTTTATTAGCCCCTTTAATTACCTTGCCATTCTTTAGTCATTTTAGTCCAAAAATGAGAGTTATGTCCACTAAAATAAGAGAAGTGTCAAACAAGTAGTTGTTCTTGGCATAAGAGAGATGTAATGCCCTGGTAATGAACCTTCGAAGAGATTAAACCATTTAGCATGGAAGGTCTCTTTCTCATGCTAAAAACAACATATATGGGACTTCAATTCATCACTTTCAATTAGATTACAACAATATACAATATAACAATAAATCAAAGCAAAAAACCAAAATAAGTAAGAAATGCAAGAAAATGAAAGGTTTGTGAAATTCACCTTCCAACGAAAGGATGAACTCCTTAGTTCACAAACTCCCTCTTGATCACCCTCAAGTGTAGGAAGTGTGTTCTCAAATCCTCAATTCGAAATTATGGAGTTTATGGTATGGAAAGTGGCTAACTCTCTAATTTTTTTCACTTTCAATCACTAAACACTCTTCCTTATGATCAAGGTAATTGATCTTTGGCTATATCAGAATTTTTGGGGTGATTTTGGTGTATGAAAATGAGGAATTTCAGTAGCTATGGAAGCTTGGAAGTGTTTTGGAAGATAGGAGTGTGTTTAGCTCAAAAACTCTACTTTTCTCTCTTTTCTTCCTCTTTTCTCTAGCTCAAATATTTTCTCCTTAATCTATGCTCTTGATTCTCTCAACAATATGATGTATATATATAGGCTAAGCAAGGCTAAGCAAGTACAGAAATGGTGGAAGACAAGGTGGAAAACAAAAGGAAGATATTGAAGCTAATGGAGTACTAATGAAGCTAATAGGAGACAAAAATAGAGCATTATCCCTAATGGATCAAGCCTTAGATAATGGAGGCTGAGTGTATAAATATTTGGTGATGAATATATTAAAAATTGAGTTAATGAGGTGTCCCAACTGAACCAAAACAAATAAAAAACGGGTTTGATGCTATTTCGGGCCGGTTTAACAAAATCTGCTCTTAAAGCCCAACTTCAAATGGGCATATCTCCCTTATTCGGACTTGGTTTTAGGTGATTATTGGGTCTAAATTAAATCCCTAGAAGTCTAATTTCCAATGGTGGTGGTCTCACATTTAAATTCCAAGTGTACAAAGAGATATGTCTAATTTAGTGAAGGCTGTTCATTTCCAGGTCAACAAAATCTGCTCTTAAGCCCAACTTCAAACGGGCATATCTCCATTATCCAAACTCGATTTTAGGTGATTCTTGGGTCTAAATTGAAGCCACAGAAGTCTACTTTCCAATCGTCTAGTCTCACATTTAAATTCCAAGTGTATAAAGAGATATGCCTAATTTATTAAAGGCTATTCATTTCCTTCTTAATGATTTGATGCTCATTCTTTTCCTAAACTAGTTTTCTTTCATCCCCTCCTATTTCCTTCAAATCCAAACCCATCCAAACCTATAATGAAGATGTTTTTTAAATATTTTTTGAAAGAGTTCACCTCCCTTCCATTTATTTCCACTTTGTCCTTACTCAGTTTACTGAAAAGTGCAATATTTTAATTAAAATGGGAGCCTCGAAACATCGTAGAAACATTTGAAAAAATATTTTGAAAAGAGGGTTTTAGGTCTAAAATAGTTTGGCCAAAAATGTATAAAGGTTAGGAGTAAAGCTCAAATTTCATTTATCTTACTGAGGATTCTGTGAGAAACACATTCTAATTGTCATCATCGGGTAATCAAAAGAAAGCGCCCAAGTCTTAGGGCCAATTAAAATAAGATGTCTACAGTTGCCTTCTTGCTAACTTCTTGAGCACTGAGTGTGATGAAGTCCAAGTTGAGTTACCAAGGGTAGTTTGTGAATATTCGAATGTTTTTCCGGAGGATCTTACTAGTTTACCACCTCACGAGAGATCGAGTTCTCTATTGATTTAGTGCCTAGAACGGCACCGATTTCTATGGCACCGTATAGATTTACACCTGCCAAGTTGAGTGAGTTGAAGTCTCCACTCCAGGAATTGTTAGATAAGGGTTTTATTCGCTTTAGCACTTATCGACTCTTTTTGCTAAAAAGAAAGATGGTGCGTTGCGACTTTGTATAGATTACCAAAAGTTGAAATGGGTGATTGTCAAGAACAATTACCCAATGCCTCGTATAGATGACTTGTTTGATCAGTTGAAGGGACCTTGTTGCTTCTCTCAGATTGACCTGAGATCGGATTATCATCAGTTGAGAGTAAAGGAGAAGGACATCCCGAAGACAGCATTCTGTACGCAGTATAGCCATTACGAGTGTCTAGTGATGCCCTTCGGGCTAACCAATGCACCAGTAGTGTTTATGGATTTGATGAATAGGATTTTCTGTGAGTTTCTAAACTGTTTTGTGGTTGACTTTGTGGACGACATCTTGATTTACTCGCCCTCTGAGGAGGAGCACGAGGAACACTTGCGGGTGGTACTTGAGTTGTTTAGATCCCACAAATTGTATGCTAAGTTTGGAAAGTGTGAATTCTAGTTGAGAGAGGTTAAGGTTTTAGGCCATGTGGTATCCGGGGAAGGGGTGACTATAGATTCATCCAAGATAAAGGTAGTGCAAGATTGGGAACAACCTTAGAAAGCTTTTGAGATCCATAGTTTCTTGGGGTTGGCTGGGTATTACCGTCTGTTCGTGAAAGATTTCTCTAGATTAGCCTCACCATTGACTAGATTGACGAGGAAGGGAGTTAAGTTTGTGTGGAATAAGACTTGTGAGAAGTCTTTTCAAGAGCTTAAGGTTAGACTTATCATTGCTTCAGTATTGATTATTTTGGAGAGGGGTTTGGGCTATTCAGCGTATTGTGATGCCTCACGAGAAGGCTTGGATTGTGTTTTGACACAAGAAGGGAAAGTAGTAGCCTATGGCTTGTAGCAATTGAAAACACATGAGAGAAACTACCCTACTCATGACCTAGAGTTAGCAGCGGTGATTTTTTCCTTGAAGATCTGGAGACATTATCTGTATGGTGAGAAGTTTGAGGTATTTTCTAATCACAAGAGTTTGAAATATCTGTTTACATAGAGAGATTTGAATCTGAGGTAGAGAAGGTGGATAGAATTTATAGAGGATTATGATTTTAAGCCACATTACCATATGAGAAAGGCAAATGTTGTGACCGATGCCTTGAGTAGAAAATCCATTAGCAGTGTAGCTTGTATCGCCATCCAGGAACGAGAGATGTTGGGTGCTATTGGGGAGTTTGACTTGCATCTTGGCGAGTCCGTTGAGCCTACAGTCTTGTTTTCGGTAGTTGTACAACCTACACTTGTGAATCGAGTGATAGAAGCACAAAAGGGTGACCTTGAGGTGGAATCCCTCTAGGAGAAGATCTCCAGTGGGAAGGTAGAGAGGGACTTGAATGTGTATCCCGACCTGAGTGTGAGGTACCGTGACCATTTGTTCGTGTCGGAGTCTTGCCTAGAGGAAGTACTCCGAGAGTTTCACCATTCACGCTTTGCGGTGCATCCGGGAGGCACAAAGATGTATCATGATCTTAGCCGCCAATTTTGGTGGAGAGGTATAAAGAACGATGTAGCCGTGTTTATATCGAGGTGCCTTGCTTGTCAACAAGTGAAGGCTGAGCATTAGAGGCCAGCGGGTTTGTTACAACCATTGCCTATAGCTGAGTGGAAGTGGAAGCATGTCACGATGGATTTTGTTGTGGGCCTTTGGAGGACTCAACGGGGTAGTGATGCCATTTGGGTGGTAGTTGATCGGTTGACTAAGTCGGTAGACTTTATACTTATGTGCGTAAGTGACTCGGTAGATTATCTTGCCAACCTTTACATTAGGGACATAGTGAGTTTGCACGAGGTCCCAGTGACGATTGTTTCGGATAGATATCCGTGTTTCACAGCTTGGTTGTGGCAGAGTCTATAGAGTGCCTTAGGCACGAAATTGACTTTTAGCATGACATATCATCCTCAGACTGATGGGTAGTTAGAACGCACCATTCAGATTTTAGAGGATATGCTTCGGGGTTGTGTCCTTGACTTTAAGGATTCGTAGGAGAGACATTTACCCTTAGTGGAGTTTTCTTATAATATTAGCTTCCAATCGAGCATTAGCATGGCACTGTTTGAGGCCTTGTATGGCCGACCGTGTAGATCTCCTGTGTGTTAGGCCGAGGTGGGTGATACACCAATGTTGGGCTTGGAGTTGGTCCGAGAAACGACAGAAAAGGTTGCATTTATCCGTAAGAGGTTGGCTACAGCCCAGAGTCGCTAAAAGAGTTATGCCGACCGTAGGAGGAGACCTTTATCTTTTGAGGTGAGAGATCATGTCTTTTTGAAGATATCACCTAGGGGGGGTTAGATGAGGTATAGAAAGAGTGGGAAGTTGTCCCCTCAATTCATTGGGCCTTTTGAGATCCTTGAGCGAATTGGAGAGGTAGCTTATCATTTGGCCTTGCTGCCACAGCTTTCCAGGATTCATGATGTGTTTCATATTAGCATGCTTTGGAAGTATGAGTCGAATCCATCACATGAGTTAGATTGGACCAACTTAGAGGTAGATGAGGATGCCTCGTATAAGGAGAGACCAGTGAGAGTCTTGGATCCTTGGGACCAAGTCTTGCAAGGCAAGACAATTCCCTTGGTTAAGGTATTGTGGAAACATCATAGGGTTGAGAAAGCAACTTGGGAACGCGAGTTGGAAATCCGTGAGAAATATCCGGACTTATTTGTCGATATTTGAGCATGTAATGGAATTTTGTTATGTTAATGAAATATGAAAACATTGTGTATGTTTTGGATATATGGGAACATTGTATATGTTTTGTATGTTTTGGAAACATGAATTTAATATAAACATTGTAAATGTTTTGGGAAATCTGGATTTTACTTTAAATATTGGAACTTGTGTATCAAGTTGATGAAAATGGATAACCGGAGAACGGATGGTGGTATTGGAATTAATTATTTATCGTCATTGTGTTTAGTTTAAACAAAACTTTAAAACTTCAAGGACGAAATTCTTTAAGGATTTGATATTTCGGACTCGGGTTTTATGGTTTTTGAATGTTGTTCATTGTCGTTTCCCCCTTATTCTTACCTGAGTTTGGCTATTTGGTTGTATTGAGCGTGTTTGGAACAAGTTAGTTGCTTGGTTTTCAAACTCTTGTTGCCCAGGATTTTACCGTAAATCTTCAGTACTTTTATAGGTCTGCAAAACTACTGGGAGAGTGCATTTTACGCTCTAGTGGCATTTCTTACGCTCGAGCGGGTGGGCACTCGAGTATTTGTCTGTTGTCTGCAAAACTATTGGGAGTGTGCATTCTGCGCTCGAGCATCACTTCTTATGCTCGAGTGGAACAACTTATTGTGTTTGACGCTCGAGCGTTAACTCTTGCGCTCGAGCGGACTGTGCGTATATCAGTTCGCAAAAATGACTTTTACATCACTTTTTCAAATCTATTTCTTTCCAAACCCTAAAGTCGTGACCCTTTCTCTCTAAAACTTACATTCTCTCTGCTTTTTCACCTAGATCTAGTGATTCCTCCACCCTTGTGCCTTTGTTAAAAAGGTAGAGCACGTCGTAGACTCTCTTTTCATCCAAACAAAAGTGGGTTTTGGTGTCTTTGAAGTTCCCCCTTTGCTTTGCTCGTCTTCTAACTTTGAGGTAAGGATTTTCTACACTCTTCTATGAGTTTTAACTTGGTTATTTGTTGATGGGTGAGAAATGTTGAGACTTGTTGTGATTTTGAACAAACCTAGGGTTTGGGTTAAAATCAAAAGAGGGGTTTTTCGAATTAACGTATTGAAAGTGGTTATGAGAGTAGATATGAGCTTGTGTTGTGTTAAAATGGTTAATTTTGGTGTTTGGAATGAGATTGAGAAAAAAAAGGGCTTTGTCCTAAAATGTCTTGAATAATTATTTTGTATAAATAATGAAATTGGTATAGGAAATATGAAATTGGATGGATGTTTATATAAATGGTGGAATTAGATATGTATTATCTCGCAGCTATGGAAATTTGGACAATTTACCTATTATAAAGATTGTATATCTGTTTAGAAATATCTATTTTGGGCTACGGTGGAGAATAGACAGGATTGTTGTAGAAATTGCATGTGGATTAAGCAAATTGAACAAATCTCTTAGCCATTATCATTAAATATGATTATGATTTATACACATCGTACATGTATAATGTTTGGGAGGAGAAAGGGGATGGACTCCATTAAACTAAGTTGGCCTGTGTGTCTAGGGTGAAAGTCTCGAAAACCGCACGTATATATAGGTTCTGATTCCCGCGGATGAAATTTCCATAAAATGGCTAGTAAATGGATTTTGTATGATAATTATGTTGGTTGGAGGCCTATGGGGTGTATCCTCTGTTTGGTTGACTAAATGAAGTGGATATAACTAATGGATTGAGATGTAAGTTTGACATAACATGTTTTTGGAAAAAGTTGTAAAAGATTTATCATTTGGGAATTGAACATGTGCATCATACTTATATTTTTGTTAATGTTCATATAGTGTGTTAGATTGTTTCTATTGGGCTTTGGCTTACCCAACTTAGGAAACCATTTTTAGGTGCTGGTGGCATGCCTCCTCCAAGGACTTAGCTTGGGAGGACCTGGAAGCTGAAGGCTTTGTTTTGTCATTTTGTATTTAATATTTGTACAAGCCTAGGGCTTTATATGTATGGAGCTTAAGATTCTCTCTTTTGTTGTAACCAAGCATAGTCTTAGAAAAGATGTAAGTCTGTAGGGGATTTATTTTGTTGATCATTAAATTGGTATATCACATGTTACAGATTCAGGGTAAAGCTTATGAATGTATATCGCATGTGTCACTTTTTTTTGTAAATTAACTCTGATTAATGAAAGATTACTATTTTGTTATGTCGCTGTGCATATGTTGTTGGGGGCCGATTTATGGCATTTATTTTAGGGCGTTACAAGCCCCAATTTTTTTATATGAACCCTAAGGGTTTTGTTCATGATTTTGATGAAATGGATAATTGATAAGTAAAATTTGAGAATCCTTGTAGTTGTTGGTGTTGTGTGAAAATGTTAATGATTTGGAATGTGTTTGAGGTGCCCACTTGCCCGGTTTGTGTGAGGATGACGAATGTGGGGTTGTGCTTAAGGTGCCCACTTGCCTGGTTCTCGTGAGGGCGGCAAATGTCGGGATGATGTGAGTCATCCACTGGCCGGCTCATGTGAGGACGACGAAAGTGGAAAGGTTTGAGGCGTCCACATGCCATCCGTGTGAGGACGGAAAAAGTGTGGAGGTTGATTGTGAATTGTGTTTGAAAAATAAAGTTTACAATACAAATGAACTCTTGGGCATTGATAAAGGTCATGCATATTTAAATCAAATGTTTATGCACTTGGTTAAAGTTATTTTCTATTGGGCAAATTATCTCATTCCTATTTTTACTAACATTTTAGGAAATGAAAAGCCCCAAAACTGCCTATGAAGAAGAAGAAGAAAAAGGCTCTCTATTTTCTATTTTTGTTTATTAAAAAGTTTAATCTTTTGTGAACTTGAAATTGTAATGAAACCATGGAACTCCTTTTTCTATTTTGTTTTGGGTTTTGTAATCTTGTTTTAGATCTCATTGTAATCATTGAACCAAAGGGACAATGTATTTGTTTTGTAATCTTCTCTAGCTCACTGAACATGGATAAATATTTTGTAATTGTTTTGTAAACAAAAATCTGCAGTTCAATGAAAAAGAGAAATATTTTGAATGAAATTGTGTAGTGTGTATGTGAAGACTGTACCTTTAACTGTTGTATGTAAATGATATTTGGTGGGGTGTTACAAATTGGTATCAGAGCTAACCAGGTTTGAATATATTGGGCTTGTGGGAAGTGACGTTGGTCACAATAGGTTTACTAGGCTAGGATGGGGCGCTTATGTGTTTTGCATGTTTTTTGTGTTTATGTGGTTATTTGTGTCTGGGGTTAAGCTTCTAGGATACAACTTGTGCCTATTGCATTCATCGAAATCCTTTTGGAAAGGCACCTGATTAATGCTTTTTCCACTTGGAAGTCTTTGAGCACTGTGGGGCAAGTTGATATCTTAGAAGAGTGATCTGTATGTGCTCTATGTGGCTATATGCTTACATGGTTTGCCTTATGTGGTGTAGATATATGTATAGGTGTATGTTTAACTTAAATGTGACGTCTGGGAATTTGTGCAGAGTATTAAACTGTAAGTTGATTTTGTCTTTGCCTTGAGGATGTTTCTCTTTAGGAAAAAGGGGTAAGATAGACTACAAGGGCCAAACCGATGGGTCAATATGATTTAGAATTTAAATTGGATCATAACCTAAATGGTTTTGTAGAATTATGGGTGTATGTGTGACCATCAAATGGTGGAGACTATGATGCACAGTAAATGATTTGCCATTATGAGGAGTAGCTATTTTTGAAGTCTTACATCATATTATGGAAGTGAGCCATATAGAGGATTTTGGAGGTAGAGCGGGTTAGAAATCAAACTACTAGTAGTAGTACATTGTTGAGGCTTTAATGATAAGTGGAATGATTTAAGGTACAATGCCGTAGAGTGATGATGTCAGAATAAGTAAAAGCTAGTTCTAAACTTCTTTAGGATGGACTAAGTTAATTTTGGTTGGATTGCTTTAATGGTTCAATTGACTATTTTTAAGAATTGTGTTGGGTCTTAGGCCAATTATCTTGGTATGCATTTAGAAATGGGTGTGGTCTTAACATAAAAGAAATTATAGAGTGAAGTAAGAGATGCGTTTTCCAGAGAGTTTATCTATTTCAGAATCTTGTAACAAGTCATAGGTGAACGAAGTAGGTAAAGAATCTTGGGATGAGATTGAATATGATTTAAGTTGCATTATGTGATTAAATTTCTAGTGATGAAAAATAGTGATCTATGAAATTGTGTTATAAGTATTGAAGGTAAGGATATGTAGGTTAGTTTTGAATGCCTTTGGGACTAGTAGGGTCAATTATTTTGGAGTTGTTTGTTCATGTATTTGAGTGTAGTAGATGGATGCTTACAAAGATGATAAGTAATTGTGTTAACAAATTAGTGTTCTTAGAGAGACTAATTTTGGATGAAACTGTGAGAATGTTATGATTCAATGGAGATTGTGACTAACTGTTTTGGAATAGTTGATTTGACTGTAATTTGAACATGGAAATTTGTTATTGGTCCACCGTGAGTAATTAATGTTAATTTTTAAAGTTACCCTCAGCTAAAAGTTATAAATTGTGAAGACCAGAGATATACATGAGTATTTTGAGTTAAATTTGGTATGTGTAATGATAATGTGGTTCAGGAAATCGAAATGGATATTTATTTTGTATCCCTTGACCATTGACCATAAGTTGTCTTGTGTTCTCGATAAATTTGTGATTTCCCTTGTATTGGTCCTTCGTTTTCCTATAAGAGTGGTGAGAATTTTGTTGATTTATATATTATTTTAGTATTGCCATTGAGTTTAAGTTAGTTGTACTTGAGCTTAAGTGAAATTAAGGGGTATTTAGTTTTACTTGATAGAGAATGATTCCTTATTTCAATTTTGCTCCATCGTTTTTTGTGGTGAAATTATTGTAAAAGAAGTTATTTGATAGACACCATGTCGGGTAATAAATTGATATAAAGTATTTTTGTTACTTGGTTAGTCATGGAGATTGTTTTGGAATGACTATTGTTAACAAAGAAAAATTTCTAAAAGCGAATGAGTGGTATCATAGCTTGTGGTTGTATCTTTAGAGTTTGAGTAAGAGGGAGCTGACTAGAGACTTCAAAGAAATTTCAAAGTAACTACAACTATGAGCATTTGTTGGTATAACCTTGCGTCTTGAGTTGTGTAGACTTTTGTGGTGGGTTCGATATGATAGTTGGTGTGGTTGTTTTGTGACTTGAGCAGTTGTGAGAATTATATTTTATTTTCATTTTGATAAGCTGTGGGGGATGACTTTTCGAGTTAAACTATTTTTCAGGGGTGGAGCAACTTTAGTAGTGATTAGCTTGGAGTGCTGAAAATATGATTTTAGCTAGAAATTTTATATTAGAGGTGTAGTATTATTTTGGTGAGAGATGCATATTGAATTTCGTTTGGAGAGATTTTATTGTAATATGAGATTAATTTATTTATTAACGATGTGAATATTTGTCATTGAGTAAGTCTGTGTTATAGAAAGTATTGAATTCAGGTTTGACCTCATGGGATGTCATAATATTGGTATGGTGTGGAGTCATGTTTCAACTTTGGAGTTAATATCATGGCTTTGATTCCAAGAAATGTAGTGTGTTGTGTGAGTATAGGTAGATGATGCAAGTGTAGAAGGTTTCCTTAGGTAGCATGTTAATTATTGTTGTAGCATTAGTAGAGGTTGATAGGGAATCACCTCAGAACTCATCTAAATTTTAGAAATGAGGCGTGCAAATGGAAATTAATCGTTTGGTGAGCGTGTCACTCAAAGGAGTGACAAATTGTGCAAATTGCGCAAATTGCTTGGTATTTGTTTTTAGTTGGTCGTGTGTGATTCCCAAGATGGGGTAGTTGCGAAAACAAAATAAAAATAACATAAAATAAAAATTTTGCGAGCTTGAAATTTGTGATGGTAGTTGTGGGGAAATGTGACTTCCCAAGTTTATGATCAAAACTTATCTGTTGGTTTTATTTAACCTTATTGTTATTATTTTGAATTGTTGTTGCCTGTATAATTGTGATGGGGTTGTGACATCGCCGTGGTAGTGATGGAATCCTTAGTTGGGTGATGTTTGGGAGTCATCGGTTGAAATATGTTTGAGAACGAAGTTTTTCTATTGGGTATGACCTTATTTTTACCGGAATTGAAAATTTATTATTATGGATAAATTAGTGAGGAAAAGGGAAAAATAATTAGGAAATGGGCGTATCGAGTCTTATGACATGTATAAACCTTAATCATTTTCACAAAATCGTCATTTTTCAAACTATTCATTTTTACCATTCACTTTTATGGATTTAAAACATTCCTTTATTTACATATATAAATATAGTTTTATACCAGTTATGAATCCTTTCAATTTCAAAGGTTTGGAAATATTGTTTTTGGGTATTGTTAACTTCTAAGTATTTTAATAATGCAGTTGAGTAATGTGCGGATATGGAACACTAGCTGTATTGTAAGAATGTAGTTTGTGGGGCTTTAATTTTAAATAGGGACCCGTATGTAATGGGAGTAGCCTGTATGGTTGAATGGACCTTGGTAATCCTTGTGAATGAGTTAAAAGGAAAGACTCACCACTTGAGTGTTGTTATTCATATCCTATGGGGTGTGTCTGAATATTAGTGTGGAACTTGAAAATATGAGAGTTATTATTAGATTTTGAACTAGATTCTAGAGTGGTGATTGTAATTTTATTGGGAATTATTCTCCCCCTTATATCATTGGGTTGCCTTATCTTTTTTCTTGGGACTCATTACTTGTTCATCTCGCAGAATCTTTTGCGTTGGGAGAATCTTTTAGAATCTTGTTGTTAAGTAGAAGTTATTTGTGATTAGTTGGTAGGAGTGTTGGTTCAATCTCTATCTCATTTGGATTTGTCTAAACTTTAGATCTTGAACTGTTTAATTTCGGAGACGAAATTTCCTAAGGTGGGGAGATTGTAACACTTTGTACATCTTGGGCTAGTTGATTTGCTCTTGACACTCTTATTATTGTACTTGGAGCCTCTTTGGTTCATTTTGGATTATTGATTAAGGTGGTATCATAATAGTAAAGTAAGATTGAACCAAAAACATTGATTCGGATAATTGTCCCGTGAGTAGTCTTCACTCTTTTTCCCTTTTCTTTTTCCACACTTTGAATTTGGACATGATATTAGAACCATTGGAAAGCTTGTTTCTGGGGCTTCGATTTGGACACAAGAACGACCTAAAACGGAGCCTGGATGAGAGAGTTATGCCTATTTGAAATTTGAGTATTTATGCTTGAAGCAAGTTAGCTCGAGCAAACTTTTGACCGCTTGAGCGGTCTGCGCGAATTTCAGAGATTCTGGGAGCTTCTTTTCACCCTCCAGCCAAGTTTTGACCACTTAAGCGGTCATTTCAATATTAAGTCCTTTTAAGTGAGTTTTTGGTCCAAAGTCTTCATTCTTTCTTCCTCTCTTCTCTCCCTCTCCTTCATACCTGAAACCTTAGACCTCAAAACGTTGATTTCATCCATATTTCACCAACAACCCACTGTGGATCTTGCATCAAAGATGAAGAACAAGTGAAGATCTTGAAAGAATCCTCTTGATCTAGCAAAATCTCACTATTGTTTAGAAATAACAAATAATTAAGCTAAAGCTCATAAAAAGTGTGGAAAGTATTCCTACCTCAAGCTAGAACACGAGAGAGAGTAAGGGAAACTCAAAGATGCCAAAAACCAACTTTGCTCTGGTTAGAATAAAGCCCTCATCGAGTTTTATTGTAATGCCCTCAAAAGTACATAAATCAATCATTCACAAGATCTATAGACATAACAGAAATGTTATATTTTCATTCATCAGAGTTAATATTACATGCATTACACTTTCACAAATGATCATCCTGAAACTATAGCATGTAACTCTGAATGTTAATAACAGAATAAGTGCCGTACGGGCTTACATCTTTCCAAGACCTTACTTGGTTACAACAAAAGAAGAGTCCTAGCTCTATACATATAAAGCCCTTGGCTTGAATAAACATTCAGCACAAAAACGAAATCACAAAAGTGGAGCCTTCAGTCCCTAAGCCTCCCAAGCTATGCCCTTGGAGGCAGCATGTCACCTGTACCTGAAA
>NW_021025078.1:515699-536159 GCF_004153795.1 Camellia sinensis
GTAAAGCCTAAATCAATATGCAAAGAGGGCTAAAGCAAGGTGCATGAAAGTGCAAAAATGGGGGAAATGCTCACCCTTGAAGACCCTCTTCGAAACCAGCAACTTCAGGGGGTGGAAACCAGTTTTCAGAGCTTAAGAATCCTTCCCAAGAAGCTTAATCCAATGGTGGTGGTGTATCTCTATGGGTTGTAGTGTAAAAGTGCAAGGAAATCCAACTTCAAAGCACAAAACACACACAATATAGAGAGAAAGAGAAGTTTTTCTCTTCAAAGTTGCAGAACCCCTGGCTAAGGAAGAGGTTTCTTCCTTATATAGAGGAATGAAAAGCCAAAGCTTCTTCAAGAAGCTTTACAAGGCCTCTATCCCTCCATACACGTGTATGGAGGGGAGCAAACAAAAATCCAGCTGCCTTAAAAGATCTGGAGGAAAACCAGCTGAGATAGGGGGTGCCGGCTATCAGCAATGGCTGGCAGTGGCTCACTGATGGCTGACAGGGCATCACCAATGGCCGGCAAGGACCAAGACATAGCCGGCAGTGCCATGCCATGGCCGGCGGTGCACCAAAAGGTCCACTCTGATAGGACCTAGTCAAGGTCCAAAAAAAGGGCAGAAATGATACAGGGTCCGGGAAGCTCGAACCGGTGATGTTCCGCCGCGACAGTCGAGTACTCAGCGAGTAATCGAACTAGTTGTTGGGTGTACCTGCAAGCACAACCAAGTCTCGAGGACGATCAAAAATGGGGTGTCTACAGATATGAGCTTATTTTTGTCGGAATTGAGAATTTATTGTTATGGATAAACTAGTGAGTAAAAAAGGAAAAATAGTCCGGAAGTGGGCGTATCGAGTCTTACGACATGTATAAACCTTAAACATTTTCACAAAATCGTTCCTTTTCAAACTCTTCATTTTTACCATTCACTTTTATGTATCTAAAGCATTCCTTTATTTATATATATATACAGTTTTGTACCAGTTTTGAATCCCTTCAAATTTCAAAGGTCTGGAAATATTGTTTTGGGGTATTGTTAACTTTTAAGTATTTCAATAATGCAGTTGAATAATGTGTGGATATGGAACACTAACTGTATTCCAAGAATGAAGTTTGTGATGCTTTGATTTTGCTGGGTTGTATCTTGTCGAAAGGCCATGATTGGTGGATAGAATTCCTATTAGATTTTTTTTTTCCTTATCTTTCTTTGTTTTTATGAGAGGGGGGTTGAGGACTTCTGAAGTGATGTGAGGTATTCTTTTGAAAATTGGGTTGCCAAGTGGCCGATAATTGTTTTTTGGAGCGTGAATGTGCTGTGAGAACTATTTTTCTAAGGTTCTAGGTCGTTAGACAATCGAGAGTTATTTCCCTGGAAGTTGAGTCTGTTTGAGGCAGGAGTACTGTAGGGTATGTTAGTGAGACCTTTACCCTTGACATTTAGTTTCGTGGAATCAATGGGATCTTGTGGCTCGTTAGAGGTATTCGTAACCATTTTGTCTAATCCTGCTAAATTGGGACCCGTACATAATCGGGGTTGCCTATTTGGGTTAAGTGGGCCTTGGTAATCCTTGTCGATAAGTTAGAGGAAAGACTCACCACTTAAGTGTTGTTATTTGTATCATATGGAGTGGGTCTAAATATTAGAGTGGAACCTGAGAATACGAGAGTTATCCTCAGATTTCGAACTAGATTCTGGAGTGGTGATTGTAATTTTATTAGGAATTGTTCTATCCCTTATGTCATTAGGTTGTCTTGTCTTCTTTTGTGGAAGTTGTTTCTTATTCATCACGCAAGATCTTTCACATTGGGTGTCATGCCCCCAAACTCGCCCCTAAAAGTTTGGGCGTGACCACCTCAGAAACGGACACAAAAACCCGATGAATATAACCTATGGGGCCTGAACGGAAGCATTTAATAGCATATAATAACGTAAGATAATATCCATTGAGCTAACACTACTATGCCAGGATCACAAACAGAACATAATGTAGATAAATATACAGTGACGTGCATCTGAAGATAACCATGTACATATACACATACAGACCCAGCCCTCAAGGTCGGGCGTATAACGAAAACATGAGAAACTAAACGGATTACATACACATCAATCTTAACAGACTTTTAGGGTACAACTTAAAAACTTAGCAAAACTCCATAACTTGAACGGTCAACATCTAAGAGTTTAGATACTTAGGGATTGACAACTGGGTAACGGAAGCCACAGGTTAAGGTTAACCTCCAGGTTGAGTGCCTACAAAAACAGACATAAAATAAAGTGAGCTAAGCTCAATGAATAATAGCACATAACAATTCAATGTTCAACATGAATTATAATACATATCCGAGCATTTATCAATAAAGAGCACATATGGTTAATTTGTTTCTGTATGCACAGCAAAGTATTTTCTTCAGAAAACCTGTCATATCTTGAACGTTCAGAGTTTCGTAACGTATCTAGGAATTTTGGAAAAACTATCCAGAAAACGTATCATAACATAAACATATCAGAAGTTCATAGCATTTTTCTCATTTCAGAAATTACTTATCATATGAAACATTTCGTAACTCAAAATACGAATTTCATTAAACATTGTATAGCATAGTCATGTTCAAAATCATTTATACTTAAAGTATCTTTTACAGAATGGCCTTGGCCCCAATCTTAAACGTAGTGGCTTTAAGCCCTTAACAGAATGACATGAAATCCTTAACAAAATGGCATGAAGCCCTTAACAAAATGGCATGAAGTCCTTATCAGAATGGCATAAAGCCCTTGAAACACATTAGCATTAAAGTCCTTGAAACATATGGCATAAAAAGCCCTTGAACATATGGATATATGAACCCAAGAGGTGTCTCACACAGATTCTAGAGGTGACTCACGTCGTAGCACTTAGTTCCGTGTAGCACTTTGTTTCATACCAGAACGGCATAAGCCCTTATCAGATTGGAATAAAGCCCATGTAATGGCATAAAGCCCGTGTAATAGCATAAAGCCCATGTAATGGCATAAAGCCCTTGTCTTACATGTATGAACTCAAGAGGTGGCTCGTACGGATTCTAGCGGTAACTCGCATTGCAGTACTTAGTTCCGTACAGCACTTTGTTTCATACTTCATACAAAATGGCCATTGGCCTCATAACTTTCACATATGTATGGACTCAAGAGGTGGCTCGTACGGATTCTAGAGGTAACTCGCATTGCAGTACTTAGTTCCGTACAGCACTTTGCTCCATATCAGAATTTCATAAGTCTTAAAGACCGAATCATCATATCATGTCTTAGCATAGCAGAATTGGAACAGTAATAGAAATAATTCCAGTTTTCGTAGAATACCATTATGTAATAATGCCCATAAGTTTCCCATAGCTTGGTTACAAATTAACACAGGTGTCTCGCAGACAACGGAATAATAATAATAACAACTGTTAACTGAGGCCACATATATCATTACCATATGCTTAATAAGGACAGAGTAACCCACATCCTAACGTGAGTCTCATAAAAATGTTACACATTTGCATGTTTGTCATAGGTTCTTAACGACCTTAGATCCATATGTATCACAATGAAATAATCTTAGTTTCATACAGATACTTGGTTTAAAGATGCACATAATTCCATATATTCATTCAGAAACGACGTGGTTTGCTTATAAATAACAGAGAATTATTATTCGTTATTAACAGAACATAGTCATTCAAAGTCATACCGATGTATGCTAATCTTTCAACGTTCACATTGACTTTCAATCATCATAAATGTTCGTGTAACATGTTCGGGTAACACGTACAAGAAACAAAGCGTTAGTGATAATAGTTATCAATGATAAATAAAATGTATATCTTCGTATTATTACTCACAGTGCTACAACGGAGTGCTTGCCCCTCCTGGAGTGTGACCTGTACACACACATAACTTAGTCATTAGTTCTTTTGCTTTCTTAATTCCTTTCCTACTTCAGTTTACTTCGAATGAATTTACAAGCATCTTAGGGACATCAAACACCTATTTCAAAAATACTAGAGGGTTAAGCACGCAAAACGGGGCGAACAAACTTTTGCAGCTTGGGCCGCACGTGCGGCTGTGAGCCCCGCACGTGCGGCAGTGCTTCCCGCACGTGAGGCAGTGAACCCCGCACGTGCGGCGATCTGGGCAGAAAACAGTTCGAAGCTTCAGCAAAGCTCAGTTTTTGGAGAGTATTCTTGAAGCTCAAAATAGATCTTTTAATTGTTAAAACATAGGTCAACGATCATGTAAATAGGAGCTATAACATAAATCAATCTTCATACAATTTGGACCTTTGATCTTAACTCCCAAACACAACTTAACTTCATAACATTCCCATCTTCACATACATAGACATATATACACACATGATCATTTAGCTACATGAGCTCAAGAAACATGATTCTCATTAATCATTCACCACCTACTTGTTCCACAACATAAATCCTGACTTGTATAACATAAAGAACTTTCTACTTAATTATCAAAGAGAGGAACCAATTAGAATGAATTACACATACCTTACATTAAAATCTTTATAACCCCTCTAATTCCTCAATCTTCTTCCTTGATGAACTCCCTCACAAACCCTCCTCCTCTCTAATTCTCTCTCTCTCAGGAAATATTGATATAAGGGTCCCAAGTCAAAGAGCTAGCATATACACATATATATATTTTATAAAAGAAAAAGTTGAATAGGACGAAAATCAATCGTTTAAGCATCCCAAATTGAAATTTCACAGAAACATTTAATATTACTTAAAAAATATGCTGATCACATATATAAAATCAATTTCAGATAATTAAGCCCCTAAGGCTTCCAATTGCTGCTTCAAGCATTCTACATGTAACAGATACTTTTCGTGTTCAACAGATAGACATCCTTAAACATGGGATTCACTTACTTAACCGTAATTCCACATGGAATTTCACAATGAGCATATAAATATACAGAATAAGGGAACTGAAAGTATACCAGAATCATAGATGAGGGTCGGGTTATTACAAGAGACTTTAAGCTTTAAGGATATGCCGGAATGGGAGTATTGGTATACTTTTGAAGATAAGGAAGTTCAACCATTTACTCATGTTATTGAGCTCTCCATCAAAAATTGTCCTAAACTTCTTAAAATGCTGCCCAATGATCTACCTTGTTTGAATAATCTAGATATTACGGGGTGCCCGCAATTCCTAGTTGAAGTTTCCAACCTTGTCCTCCCGTCACTCACATCCCTGGTTATGAATGATGTCCCTCTTACAAGCCTTCAAGTGGTCCTTGGGACGAGGAACATGGTTGATGATGAAGGAATTCTTATAGTGAATAAGTGGTATTATAGCCTATGGTTATATCCTTAGAGTTTGAGTAGGGGGGAGCTGATTAGGGACTTTGGAGGAAATTTCAAAATAACTACTAGTAAGTGTAGTTGTTGGTATAACCTTGTGTCTTGAGTTATGTAGACCTTTGTGGTGGGTTAGATACTATAGTTAGCGTCATTTTGTGACATGAACAGTTGTGAGAATTAGATTTTATTATCATTTTGGTAAGCTGTGGTGAATGACTTTTCGAGTTAAACTATTTTTCAGGGGTGGAGTAGCTTTAATAGTGATTGGAGTGAAGTACTGAAAATATGATTTTGTTTGAATTTAGTAATAAAGGCGTATGATTATTTTGGTGAGAGATGTATATTGAGTTTCATTTGGAGAGATTCTCTTATAATATGAGATTAATTTATTTATTAATGATGTAAATATTTGTTATTGAATAAGTTCGTGTTATAGAAGGTATTGAATTCAGGTTGATTTTGTGGGACATCATAGTCTTAGTGTGGTATGGAATCGTGTTACAACTTCAGAATTAGTATCATGGATTTGATTTCGAGGAATGAGGTGTATTGTGCAAGCATAGGTAGATGATTTTCCTTACGTGGTGTGTTAGTTATTATGTGGCATCAGGAGAGGTTGACTAAGAGTCACCTTAGAACTTATCTTAAGTCCAAAAATGAGGCTTGTGGGTGAGAATTGCTTGCTTGGTGTGTGTGTGTGTGTGTGTCACTCACGAGAGTGACAAATCATACTAACTGCTTCATAATTGTTTCTAAGTTGATTGCGTGTGATCCCCAAGATGAGGTAGTTGCATTAAAAATAAATAAATAAATAAATAATTACGAGCTTGAAATTTGTAATGGTAGTTGTGGGGGAATGCGACTTCCCAAGTTTATGAGCAAAACTTATCCATTGGTTTTACTTAACCTTATTGTTATTATTTTAAATTGTTGTTGCCTATATAATTATAATGGGGTTATGACCTTGCTGTGGTAGTGATGGAATCCTTGGTTGGGTGATGTTTGGGAGTCACCAGTTGAAATATGTTTGAGAACGAAGTTTTCCTATTGGATATTGTAGACGTCCCCGAACGTCCCGGGAGGAGATGAGTCCCCCCCGTTTTGTTCGTTTTGGGCTCACTACAGTTCGGACTCTCAAATTGTCACGGTTCTTAATCTGAACTAAAGAGTCTAAATCCGGCAAATCGTTTTGAGAAAAACAGATTTTTAGAAAAGAAGTGCCAAACATGGACTGCTTTGCCAGATATAGAGTCGCCACCTAAATATTTTATTTTGGGAAAGTTAGAAAACCCTGACTCGTTGCCTGAGGCCACGTGTCCGTCATCACCAAAGTTGCCTCAGCTTGGGAACTTGGGTACGATTGGGGAAGGTCAGCTATGAGTACCCCCTCTCGCCCGATCCGAAGATCGGCCTCTACTAACCATGATATCGAGTTTTGAAAACATTATGCGTTCTTATTCCGGTTATTAGCCTAGATTTACTATGTGATGCGCACAACACAAAAGTATAGACTAGATCGCCTAATTTGGAACAAAGCATTGCATATCCGCTCATTTGAAAGACAATTTGAAATTTGCTACTCGCAAGTAGGCTAAAACACGGATTTCAACGAGTTGTTCCAACTCAAACAATCCAACCTTCACCCACAGGCATTCAGGCAGTTATATCAACTAAGCACATAGCCACATGGTAAGCATGCTGTCATGTTAACATTCACATTCATGCGAGATGCTAAAGCACAAATACTTACAGTGTATTCCGAGCCAAAACAAAGAACTTGTTAGTAATCAAATGTATGATCCAAGTCCATGTTAGAATGACTAATGCATCGCAAGCAAAATGGAACTAGAATAGACTTGGCTAATCTATGGATGGCATGTGAAATGCAACAGATAACACGTATTCAAGTTAGATTTGAAATACTATGCAATTAGTATGATGCGCCGAGCTCGGTGCATGCAATACAGATGAATAATGCAAACATGCAAACATAAGGTATGCTAATTGAAATATGCCCTCAATCTAACCATTGTAAGCGGCTAAATAAAAGGGAGAAAGAAATGGGGTTAGAAGACATGCACACACCTACACTTATTACAATTTCGCCCTCGCTCGGAGGGACCGAATAAATAATACAAGCCACCTAATTAACTAACTCACAAGCTAATTAATTATTACAGAACCAAATTGAATAACTAGCTACAACTAATTATTACACAACTTAATTAATTAACGAATCAATTATTACAAATAACAAATGCTATCTATCTAGTAAGCAGTAAAAGAGAATTGCTCCAGCTCTGTTTGAAGAAGAGGAGGGTATGCTTGCTCGTTTCGGTTCCTTGCCTCGAAATGCCTTTCGGTTGCTCTTTAGAGGCTCTGTTTGCAGGGTGTCTTCTAGCGCTTGTTGCTGGTCCTTACCAAAACACTGCAGGGGAAGTCACCAGTGGCCTGCCGGCCATGGAAGGATCACTGCCGGCCAACAACAGGGCATTGCCAGCCAAAGGTGTGACACTGCCGGCCATCAGTGGTGCACTGTCGGCCACTGGTGTGCTGTGACACCAAACTGCAACAAAGCACAAAATAGAGAAAATGGAGGGTTCGATATAAGAAATGGTACTTGTTGTCCAAGTCTTAAGACATTTGAAAGGGTGTGATCGGTAGGACTTTATCTTTTGTAAGACTAGAACAATCTCTACGCACAAATAAAGCAAGTAAAGCCTAGAACTCTATCATGAATCATCAAGAGCTTCGGCGATCGAGAATTGAGACACGTTCCATCACTTGAAGTATGAAACGCCCCTCGTTCCTCGTGCTCAGATTAACACTTAATCCAGGCAATGCAACACATAAGCATGGCAAACATGCAACATGACCTAAATGTGCAAACATGCAACTAAACCAAGCATGCAACAAGTATATAAGCATGATATGAGGTGATGACCTTGGACAACATGACAAAATGCAACATGAACATGTGAGCATGCAAGGTATGCAAAGCTAAACAAGTATGTGACAACATACGAAATGAAACAAGCATGCGACAACATGGTAAGATGGGCTTACACCAAGGATGGACGGCTCTCAACTAGGTCCAAATCAGTAGCCATAAGTGATGATGTGTTTGTAGTGAGTTCCTAGGAGACCAATTGAGACGGTGAGAACTCAAAAGTCTGGTTTAAATACTCAGATATGTAAAGATTATTTCAAAACATCATCGGCTTGAAATCTATATGGAAGCCCTATAGGTTGAGGTAGCTTGTAGGCACCTCAATTCTGGATACTGAACCAATCTAGTCTATCACTGTGTTAGAGAATAGAGAAAGTTACAAACATAGCCAGGGAGAAAAGTAGTACCCTTGGTTTGGAAACGCAAGATGAAGAAAGAAGTCTTAAAACCAAAAAGAAGAGGAAGATCTCCATTAGCATAAGGTGAGACCTCGCCAATTACCCCTGTAAGGTGCTTTCTAAGGCACCACTTCCTAGTTGCTACATCACATCTTATCTAGTACCTTTATCACATTGCATATAGCATCTATCGAATGCATCTACTATATCATCCATTACATCCATTACATTGTACCATTTTATTGCCTGCATCCTTTCCATGTTAAACCTAGTTTGGCATGTGCCCATACCTTTCCTGCGTTAAAGCATAGCTCTGCATGTGTACACACCTATTCTGCAAGAATTGTGGTTTGAGGGTGTCGGTACCTTTTTAGTGTCAGACATGGTTTGTTTTGTGTCCATACCCTTTCTAGGTAAAACATAGTTTAGTCTGCGCCCCCTATCTATTTTATCCATTGCATCCATTACATTGTACTTTATCTTGTTGCATTCATCCTTTTTACGGGCCTCAAAACCCAAGACTAGCCTAAGCATTTACACTATAGCTATACAAAGCATGAGTGATATGGCCATGGCAGCCCAAAACAGTCCTAGAACACTTCAAAATAAGCATAAAATCAAGTTTGAGCAAAGCCAAAATATGCTAGTATGATGAGTCAAAACATCATGCACAAAGGGCTAGTAAACATGATTTGTTCTACACCTATATGGAGCATGCAGAGGATGATTAAACCAACTATGGATAGGGTCATAACATGCTAAATGATGACCAAATACATGCTGGAATGTAAACCAAACAAGCTAAAATGACATGGCATGGCATGAATCATATGAAGCTAGTTTAGGGGATTTACACTACAAGTGCATCATGCAAGCATGGGGTAACAAAACCAACCCAAAACAGGTTCATGGCATGGTAAAACATCACCAAAAATGGACTGAAATGGACTCAACAAAAGCCAAGCATACATGCTACTTTGATAAGCTATGGATGGAGTTACACTACACATGCTAGATGCAAGCAAGACATGACCAAACCAGCCTTGGAAAGGGCCAAGGCAGGTCTTAGAAGTCACAAAAATAGGCCTGAACCAAGCCTCAAAAATGCATAGAGGGATGGTCCTCTGGAAGGCCAAAAATACAAGCAAAGAGGAACACAAAGAGAGGGGACTATCCCCTCTGATTTAGGACCTCAAAACCACACCTCTACCACTGAAAATCCACTGGATTTCAGTGGTAGGAAGGCCAAACCAAGGCTAGCTCGGAGGCCTCAAGATATGGTTATTTATTAATGATGTAAATATTTGTTATTGAATAAGTTCGTGTTATAGAAGGTATTGAATTCAGGTTGATTTTGTGGGACATCATAGTCTTAGTGTGGTATGGAATCGTGTTACAACTTCAGAATTAGTATCATGGATTTGATTTCGAGGAATGAGGTGTATTGTGCAAGCATAGGTAGATGATTTTCCTTACGTGGTGTGTTAGTTATTATGTGGCATCAGGAGAGGTTGACTAAGAGTCACCTTAGAACTTATCTTAAGTCTAGAAATGAGGCTTGTGGGTGAGAATTGCTTGCTTGGTGTGTGTGTGTGTGTGTCACTCACGAGAGTGACAAATCATACTAACTGCTTCATAATTGTTTCTAAGTTGATTACGTGTGATCCCCAAGATGAGGTAGTTGCATTAAAAATAAATAAATAATTACGAGCTTGAAATTTGTAATGGTAGTTGTGGGGGAATGCGACTTCCCAAGTTTATGAGCAAAACTTATCCATTGGTTTTACTTTGATGTTAGAATAAGTAAAAGCTAGTTCTAAACTTCTTTGGGATGGACTAAGTTAATTTTGGTTGGATTGCTTTAATGGTTCAATTGACTATTTTTAAGAATTGTGTTGGGTCTTAGGCCAATTATCTTGGTATGTATTTAGAAATAGGTGTGGTCTTAACATGAAAGAAATTGTGTAGTGAAGAAAGAGATGCGTTTTCCAGAGAGTTTATCTATTTCAGAATCTTGTAACAAGTCATAGGTGAACGAAGTAGGTAAAGAATCTTGGGATGAGATTGAATATGATTTAAGTTGCATTATGTGATTAAATTTCTAGTGATGGAAAATAGTGATCTATGAAATTGTGTTATAAGTATTGAAGGTAAGGATATGTAGGTTAGTTTTGAATGCCTTTGACTAGTAGGGTCAATATTATTTTGGAGTTGTTTGTTCATGTATTTGAGTGTAGTAGATGGATGCTTACAAAGATGATAAGTAATTGTGTTAACAAATTAGTGTTCTTAGAGAGACCAATTTTGGATGAAACTGTGAGAATGTTATGATTCAATGGAGATTGTGACTAACTGTTTTAGAATAGTTGATTTGACTGTAATTTGAACATGGAAATTTGTTATTGGTCCACCGTGAGTAATTAATGTTAATTTTTAAAGTTACCCTCAGCTAAAAGTTATAAATTGTGAAGACCAAAGATATATATGAGTATTCTGAGTTAAGTTTGGTGTGTGTAATGACAATGTGGTTCAGGAAGCCAAAATGGAGATTTATTTGTATCCTTTGACCTTTGACCATAAGTTATCTTGTATTCATGATGTGAAATTTATGATTCCCTTGTATTGGTCCTTCGTTTCCCCATAAGGATGGCAATAATTTTGTTGTTGATATATTATTCTGGTATTGCCATTGAATTTAAGTTGGGTGTAATTGAGCTTAGGTGAAATTAACGGGTATTTAGTTTTACTTGATAGCGGATGATTACTTGTTTCAATTTTATTCCATCGTGTTTTGTGATGAAATTATTTTAGAAGAAGTTATTTGACAGACATAATTGATACGAAGTATTTTTGTTATTTGGTTAGTCATGGAGATTGTTTTGGAATGACCGTTGTTAACTGGGGGGGGGGGGAAATTTCTTATAGTGAATAAGTGGTATTATAGCCTATGGTTATATCCTTAGAGTTTGAGTAGGGGGGAAGCTGATTAGGGACTTCGGAGGAAATTTCAAAATAACTACTAGTATGAGTAGTTGTTGGTATAACCTTGTGTCTTGAGTTATGTAGACTTTTGTGGTGGGTTAGATACTGTAGTTAGCGTCATTTTGTGACATGAACAGTTGTGAGAATTAGATTTTATTTTCATTTTGGTAAGCTGTGGTGAATGACTTTTCGAGTTAAACTATTTTTCAGGGGTGGAGTAGCTTTAGTAGTGATTGGAGTGAAGTACTGAAAATATGATTTTGTTTGAATTTAGTAATAAAGGCATATGATTATTTTGGTGAGAGATGTATGTTGAGTTTCATTTGGAGAGATTCTCTTATAATATGAGATTAATTTATTTATTAATGATGTAAATATTTGTTATTGAATAAGTTCGTGTTATAGAAGGTATTGAATTCAGGTTGATTTTATGGGACATCATAGTCTTAGTGTGGTATGGAGTCGTGTTACAGCTTCAGAATTAGTATCATGGATTTGATTTCGAGGAATGAGGTGTATTGTGCAAGTATAGATAGATGATTTTCCTTACGTGGTGTGTTAGTTATTATGTGGCATCAGGAGAGGTTGACTAAGAGTCACCTTAGAACTTATCTTAAGTCTAGAAATGAGGCTTGTGGGTGAGAATTGCTTGCTTGGTGTGTGTGTGTGTGTGTGTCACTCACGAGAGTGACAAATCATACTAACTGCTTCAAAAAAAAAAAAAAAAAATTATGCGACTTCCAAAGTTTATGAGCAAACCTTATCCATTGGTTTTCTTTAACCTTATTGCTTGAATTGTTGTTGCCTGTATAATTGTGATGGGGTTGTGACATCACAGTGGTAGTGATGGAATCCTTGGTTGGATAATGTTTGGTAGTCACCGGTTGAAATATGTTTGAGAACGGAGTTTTTCTATCGAGTATAACCTTATTTTGCCAAAATTGAGAATTTATTGTTATGGATAAACTAGTGAGTAGAAAGGGAAAAATAGTCAAGAAGTAAGCGTATCGAGTCTTATGCCATGTATAAACCTTAACCATTTTCACAAAATCGTTCCTTTTCAAACTCTTCATTTTTGCCATTCACTTTTATGTATCTAAACCATTCCTTTATATATATATATATATATTATACCAGCTTTGAATCCCTTCAATCTTCAAAGGTCTGGAAATATTGTTTTGGGTATTGTTAACTTTTGAGTATTTCAATAATGTAGTTGAATAATGTGTGAATATAGAACACTAGTTGTATTGTAAGAATGTGGTTTGTGGTGCTTTGAATTTGCTGGGTTGTATCTCATCGAAAGGCCATGAATGGCAGATAAAATTCCTATTGGAAAATTTTTCCTCCACTTTCTTTTCTTTTCATGACAGGGGGTTGAGGACTTCTGAAGTGATGTGAGGTATTCTTTTGAAAATTGGGTTGCCAAGTGGCCGATAATTGTTTTTTGGAGCGTGAATGTGCTGTGAGAACTATTTTTCTAAGGTTCTAGGTCGTTAGACAATCGAGAGTTATTTCCCTGGAAGTTGAGTCTGTTTGAGGCAGGAGTACTGTAGGGTATGTTAGTGAGACCTTTACCCTTGACATTTAGTTTCGTGGAATCAATGGGATCTTATGGCTCATTAGAGGTATTCGTAACCATTTTGTCTAATCCTGCTAAATTGGGACCCGTACATAATCGGGGTCGCCTGTTTGGGTTAAGTGGACCTTGGTAATCCTTGTCGATAAGTTAGAGGAAAGACTCACCACTTAAGTGTTGTTATTTGTATCATATGGAGTGGGTCTGAATATTAGAGTGGAACCTGAGAATACGAGAGTTATTCTCAGATTTCGAACTGGATTCTGAAGTGGTGATTGTAATTTTATTAGGAATTGTTCTATCCCTTATGTCATTAGGTTGTCTTGTCTTCTTTTGTGGGAGTTGTTTCTTATTCATCACGCAAGATCTTTCACATTGGGAGAATCTTCTAGAAACTCATTGTTCAATAGAAGGCATTTGTGATTAGTTGGTAAGAGTGTTAGTTCCAATCTCCATTTCATTTGGATTTATCTAAACTTTAGATCTTGAACTGTCTAATTTCGGGGACGAAATTTCCTAAGGTGGGGAGGTTGTAACACTTTGTACTTCTTGAACTCATGGGATTGCTTTTGACACTCTCATTATTGTACTTGGAGCCTCTTTGGTTGATGTTAAAGTATTGATTGGGGTGATATCACAATGATAAAGTAGGATTGAACCAAAGACATTGATTTGGATAATTATCCCATGAGTAGTTTTGCCCATTTCTCTTTCCACACTTTGAATTTGGATGTGGGTTAGAACCATTGGAAATCTTGTTTCCGGGGTTTCGATTTGGACACAAGAACTACCTAAAACAGAGTTCAAACAAGGGAGTTATGCTTGTTTGAAATTCAGGTACCTGTGCTAGAAACAAGTCCGCTCGAGCAAACTTTTGACCGCTCAAGCGGGCTTTGCGAATTTCAGAGATTCTGGGAGCTTCTTTTCACCACTCGAGCCAAGGCCAAGCTTTAATCGCTCGAGGGGTCTGTTCAATATCAGGCACTTTAAAGTGAGTTTTTGGTCCAAAATCTTTATTCTTTCTTCCTCTCTTCTCTCCCTCTCCTTCATATCCGAAACCTTAGCCCCTAAACAGTTGATTTATCCCATTTCTACCAAGAATCTACGTTAGATCTTTCAAAAGGGTTGAAGATCAAGCCTTGATTAAGATTTCTACCGATTGATTTAAGTTTTTGTTGGAGCTTCAAGTTAGGTTTCCATCTTTTCATCATCACTTTTGAGATAGGAATACATTTACCCTTGTATATTTATATTTTGATCTAAATAGGTGTGAATCTTAAGATGTTTGGAACTATTGAAATGAATGAGGTGTATATATGTATATATGGGCTTTGTGTATTTACTTGAAATTGATGATGGAATGTGAAATTAACTATCAAATAGTGAATAAACATTCATGAATTAAGGGAAATAAACAATTGAAAAGAAAAGCCCCAATTTTTTTATATGAACCCTAAGGGTTTGTTCATAATTTTGATAAAATGGATAATTGATAAGTACAATTTGAGAATCCTTGTAGTTGTTGGTGTTGTGTGAAAATGTTAATGTTTTGGAATGTGTTTAAGGCTCGGTTCGTGTGAGGGCGATGAATGTGGGGCTGTGTTTGAGGGTGGAGAATGTGAGGATGGTGTGAGGCGTCCACTGGCCGGTTCATGTGAGGATGATGAAAGTGGAAAAGTTTAAGGTGTCCACATGCCATCCGTGTGAGGATGGAAAAAGTGTGGAGGTTGATTGTGAATTGTGTGTTGAAAATAAAGTTTAAAATACAATTGAACTCTTGGGCATTGATAAAGGTCATGCATATTTAAATCAAATATTTATATACTTGGTTAAAGTTATTCCTTACTAGGCAAAATTGCTCATTCTCTTTTTACTAACATTTTAGGAAATGAAGAGCTCTAAAACCGCCTATGAAGAAGAAGAAGAAGAAAAAGGCTCTCTATTTTCTATTTTTGTTTATTAAAATGTTTAATCTTTTGTGAACTTGAAGTTATAATGAAACCATGGAACTCCTTTTCTATTTTGTTTTGGGTTTTGTAATCATGCTTTAAATCTCAATGTAATCATTGAACCAGAGGGAGAATGTATTTGTTTTGTAATCTTCTCTTGCTCACTGAATAGGAATAAGTATTTTGTAATTGTTTTGTGAACAAAAATTTGCAGTTCAATGAAAAAGAGAAATATTTTGAATGAAATTGCATTGTGTGTATGTGAAGACTGTACCTTTAACTGTTGTATGTAAATGATATTTGGTGGAGTGTTACAGCAGAGATCAATGGATTGAGGTGTATTTGGAGGTTGAAGATGAGTTTTAAAGAGAGAAGATTTAGATTTAGGGTTTTGAAATGTTTAGAGAGAGAGATATATGAAAAAGTGAGAAGTTTAAAGATGGTTTCTAGAGAGAGATGAAGGTTTTTGGAATGTAGAAGGAGAGAGTGAGATGAGAAAAATTGACTTAAAAAGTGGCTTTCTCAGACTGATATATGCTCAGATCGCTCGAGCAACCAAAACACCGCTCGAGCGACTAGACACAATAAGTGAGACTGCTCGAGTGGACAACATTTCCGCTCAAGTGCACGGTGACACCCTCCCAGAAGTTTTGCAGATAAAGGCTAATTGCTCGAGCCCAAGAAGGACTGCTCGAGCCAAGACCACTCGAGCGCAAGAAAAACCGCTCGAGCTAAAAGCACTACCCTCCCAGTACTTTTGCAAACCTTCAAATATACTAAAAGTTCTCAAAGACTGCTCAAGCAACCAAAGGACCGCTCGAGCAAACTAACTAAAATCTGGGCAAAGTCTACTTTGAAAAACAGACTTCCAACCTATTCCAAACGCAACGATGACATCTAAATAACCAAACTCGATCAAGAATAGGATGTATAAGGGTATGAATAACCATTTAAGACAATGAATACTTGATCCAAAACAAGCAAATGGTCGAGTCTAAACTAGAATCGTTATAACCCCTCCCCTTAAAGAATTTCGTCCTCGAAATTTTAAATCAAACAGCATCGTGCTAAATCAATTACCAATACATAAATTAATATCAACCATTGGATCTTCCTTTTTAACTTGGGCTGTTCACCAAAAATTTTGTTAACCAGTTGCAACCGATAACAACAAAACACATTGTCATTTTCTTTCCTTCTCTTTTTGGTCTCTCATCTTCCCTCTATGTGTCTGTATATTTTTATGGTGGACAACTCTTGCTCTCCTATTTTTGTCTTCTCTCTCCTTTGATCTCTCCTTCTCTTTTTATTTTTTTATTTTTTTAAATGTCCAATAGGAGGCCATTTTCATGAATTCCGGCCCCACAACAGGAGGCCATTTTCAAATGCATTCCCTTCAACTCCTAACCTCAATGGTCAAAGACCGCCTGCCCAACATGGTATTTATTAAAATATTATTTAGGGTATTTATTAAAAAAATTTATCAAAATTATGCTAAAAAAAAAAAATTACACTTGTCAATATCTATAATGCACATTCAATAAATCTTTTAAATTGAATATTTTCAATAACAAACAAAGAATAATTTTAATATATTATTACTATAATTTCAAAAAATAAATATATGGAGTTAGAAGGATTGTTTTGAATATGATTTATAAGTTAATTTTTTTATTTATTACGAAAATATATACAGAAAAGTAGATAGATGATATGACCTAAATAAACTAATAAATTAACTTTTTTAGTTCATCCAAAAGAGACTTAAAATTGCTTTCAATGAGTTAAATGACTTAAATATAATTAAGTGGTAAGTAACTTTATAACTAGTAGTAATGGATGTAGGATCACTGTTGTGTCTCTCGCTGTTGTCTTTTCTACTGCGCTCCAAAACGGGACGTTTTACTGTCTTCTTTTTTCTAGTTTTGTTGTGTCACAAAGTGCTATTTGCTTACTACCTTTTTTTCTTTCTTTCTTTTTTTGGAAAAAAAAAATTCTATTTCTATTGCTTGTATTTAGAAAAATATATTTATTTTTTTAAGTTATTTTAATTCAAGGATGTTATGATCAGTTTAATTTTTTTTATATGTAATCTCATTCAATTAAAAAAATGTAAAATAAAATTTGAAACTCAATATGATATTTTTGGTTTCCAGTTGAAATAATGTAATCTTTTTATTTATTTATTTTTGTGGAATCAATCTATTCAATTAAAATAAAAAGGATACACCACCATAGCTTAACATTTGATGAAAATGCACATATATCTTCTAATATTTTCAATATATCACAGATAGCCCTAAATATTTGAAAATTATATTACAAACACCCATTAACATTTAGTTAAATCATAGAGACTCATGTCATTTAGTAAGATTACACAAACACTCTTTAACATTTTTCGGAAAGATCATAAGCAATCTATCAAATATTCCAATTAGGCAATATTAGAGCATAACTAACAACAAATAGAAATAATTTTTCTCAATGAATTCTGTGTGTGCTGTTTTCTGACCACATTGCCAAATATGTACACAGCTAGAGAATATCGGCAGAATAGATTGGGCCCAAACGACCTATCACAGAAAGAAAAGACTCCGGCGGTGGTTCTTCCATCCGGGGACCCTCCAACGATCAAGTCAGTAATCAATATCTCTCAAAGATAACCAATTGTGCTGAACTCACAAGCCCGAATACAAAAAGCGACCCACGAGGGTGCCTTACTTTTATAGCCAACACTGACCTTATCCCTGTAGAAGTCTAACTTCAATGGACTCTGGCTCAATGCTTATCCTGGCCTCTCAAATAAATAAAGATAAACTCCCTAAGAGTTTTATCTTTATTCATACTAAGGTCCTCTCCCCTTCTAGGAAAGCTTATCTGTTTATCCCGGACTCCGGCATCTTCGCAGATAAACTCGGCTTAGCCAAGATTATCTCGGCATCATGTCCAGGATACGTGGCACCTCGGCTGGCACTTCGGTGCCACCTTGGCCACGTATTGTTACTCACGAAATATGTCCCAACAAATTCAATGATGTATAAAATGGAACATTTCTCAATATATTATCAATCTCAATCAACTTGCTTAAAACGTGTGTGATATATTGTCATCATTTTTTCAATTAAAAATATTCAACTCCAATTCCTCAAAATGATCAATAAATTTCCAGTTTCTCCAAATTATAAAATTTCAAGAAGATTAAGGTTTTTGTTAAAAAAGTTAAGGGCTTTTTTATTTTAAAACTTCCACATACACCAATACTATTAAAAAAATCTATTTTAATAGAGAATACATTAAGAAATACACAACACAAACCAAATCCTAAGTTCTCATCATGCATACTTTGAAATATCTATAATATTTCTAAAACTTATGTAATAAAATACCACAATCCATCTATAAGAAACATATTAATGGAAATTACAGATATTCCTACCTCATGGAGAAAAGAGGAAAACAAAGAAGAAAAGCCTCCCAAAATTCAGATTTACTGGAACCTCAATCACTCTAGTCAAAACGACACCCTCAACACACTCGTCACTTTGGTCTAAAGAACTAGTATCAAAATCTTATTTGGTCTTATTGGATTGAGAAATTTGTAAGAAGTTGGATGTGTTTTTAAAAAAAAGGAAGAGAGAAGAGATATAGAGAGAGGGTTGAGAGAAAAGAGAGAGATGGACAGATTTTGTGCGAGATTGCTTGAAAATCAAGGTCAGAAACGGGTTAGGCCACACGTGCGATTTCCCGCAATAGACAAAATTTAAATTAGAAAAAAAAAACCTCCTTTGTTGCACGTGCGAGCACATCCATCGCACATGCAAACATGTTCAAGTCCAATTCTCCTTGAGGTGGGTCCACATTCTTGTTTTTTGTCCTTATGCCCAAAACTCGAATATTAAATATGTTAAATGACAAGTAGAAGTTATCACCGTTGCGATTACAACCATCAAAACCCGATCCATCACACCAAAAGTCCGAAATAGTATTGGTGCAACCATACTCAAAGAAATATCAGTAAAATATTGCACAACAAAACTCCAAAAGTTCAAAAGTCCGGAATTTTTGTTGTAATAGTGCACAACATTCAGTAAAATAGTAAGGTCGTGTTTGTTTGGGTGGATATGAACTTGGGATTGAACTAATAGTCTAATAAAATTATTAATCCGATGTTTGGTTAAACAATTGAAGTAGGGACTAATTATTTTAAATTTGACTATTAGTTAAGATAGGATATATAATCCAACGGATTCGTAGTCCTAAAACTATTAGTCATGGAAATGTTAATCCAGTCCGCCTAAACAAACATGGCCTAAATGAATGAATAATTCAACAAATTCTAGCCAAATGCTGATTAACGGCGACCAATTATTTAGTAGGCGAAACATACCTTTTGCCGACTAAAGCCAATTTAGTAGCCAAATGTGTACACTTTCGGCGACCAAACAGATTTTAGTCGCCAATACTATCGCCGACAGAGCAAAGGCGACGAGATTAGCGACGAAAAATTTTGGTCGCTAAATCATTTTGGCGACTAAATAAGTGACTTTTGGCGACCAATATTTTGGTAGCCAAAAGTGACATTTCTTGTAGTGATGATTGAAAAATACCAGTAAAATTTCATTAAGAATTCCAATAAAAATTTGTATATATTTTTGTAATATTAAAATTTATTATAAACCCTAGATAAATAATTCAACAAAATCTAGCCAAAATCCCTTTATTCCAAATCTAGTAAGTAATGATATTTAACAATCCAATAAATAAAAATATTTGATTAAAAATATAGAAAAACCCTAAAACTTCCCAAGCCCTCAAAATTAATTAAAAATTACCCAAACAAAACTCCCAAACCATCAAAATTTCTTCATTTGCAAATACGAACATAGTTACTGAATATTTGGGGTATGGGGTCACTGCTACACTTTACGCGCAGTAGGGACTGCTATGGTTAAAAACAATACAGCTTTGGTGGTATATTTTGTTAGTTTTGATTATCTACTAATTAAACGGTACAGTTTGGATTGTTCTTTATTCACTTTATTCGTTACTTGTAGTGAATAATTTTTTTTTTATTATATTCTTATAACATAAAAAATACAAAAGTCAAATGATAACATTTTAATTCCCAACTCATGTAAATTCTCAAAAACAAAATAAAAAATGTGCTTTCAAATATTTTTCTTTTCAAAGGTTAATGATGATTTTATTTAAAATACAATTTCTATTTTTTTAGTGAATCAAATATGAAAATAGA
>NW_021025078.1:538804-596502 GCF_004153795.1 Camellia sinensis
CAAAATGTGTCCTTTTCAAGGACAACAAGGAGAGGGGGTGGGCCTCTCCTTCTTGGGACCTCAAGGCACCATCCTCACCACTGAAATCCCTCAAGATTTCAGTGGTGAGGAGGCCCAAACACCAAAGTCCCGGAGCTCACTCAAAATGGCATAAAATGGAGCCTCTCAAGGCTTAAGAGGGGTCAAACACCTCAGAACCACAAAACACTCTAAACAAACTATTTAGAGGGCCTAAAAAAAGAACTTTTTTATATTATACACTAAGCTCAAAAACAGTTCTAAGATAGGCAAAAATAGTATGCAAAAATGGAGAATAAAGGAGTAAGATTGTTACCCTTGAAGACCCTCTTCACAAATGAAGCTCCAGCAGCTTCTTTGAGCTCAAAACAGCTCCCAAGCTTCAAGAACAAACCTCTGGCCCTTCAAGAATCAAGCAAAGGTGTAACACTATGTGTTTGTGTGCAATAGTAAGACACAAACACATTTATACACACACTAGAGAGAGATATAGAGATATGATATGTATGAAACCCTAACCCTAGAACTCAAAACCTAAAATGGCTGTCTAAAATGTCTAACCCTTTTTTTTCTAACCCTCAAGCCAAGAGAGGAGGGCTCCTCTTATAGAGAAGCCAATCTTGTAAAGCTTACTCAAAAAGCTAACAAGGAAGCCATCCCTCCATACACGTGTATGGAGGGGAACAATATGCAAGCAAGCTGTATTAAAATATCTGCAAAAGCAGATGAACAGTAGTCGGCTGCTCAAAATTGCCATTTTGACAAAATGGACTGCCGATCGGCAACAAATAATGCCGACCGGCAATATACATTGCCGATGGCAACAAAATACCAGCCGGTGGCCTCTGGCCATGGCGGGTGATGTGTGGGGATGCCTCACAAGGCATTCTCTGCCCCTCCAAGGCAAAACACAAGTGTTTGGTGCAAAACCAGACACTAAACAGTCGAGTTCGGAGATCCTGAGGCAAAGCCCGTAGTCGAGACCTCCGGGAACTCCAAGCGAACACAAACATGGATGATCATCGGGTGTTCAAACGGTGACGTCCAAGTCTTGAGGATAGTCAAAAATGGGGTGTCTACAGCGAGCAAGATCAGCTCGGTAAGGAACTTCAACAAAGGCGAGCAAGGTCCGCTCCGCGACTTCCTTCTTGGCGAGCAAGATCAGCTCGACAAGGAACTCCAAGGAAGGCGAGCAAAGTCCGCTCCGCGACTTCCTTCTTGGCGAGCAAGATCAGCTCGGGAAGGAACTCCAAAGAAGGGGAGCAAGGTCCGCTCCGCGACTTCCTTCTCGGCGAGCAAGATCAGCTCGGCAAGGAACTCCAAGGAAGGCGGGCAAGGTCCGCTCCGCGACTTCCTTCTTGGTGAGCAAGATCTGCTCGGCAAAGAACTCCAAGGAAGGCGAGCAAGGTCGGCTCCTCGACTTCTTTCTTGGCGAGCAAGATCAGCTCGGCAAGGAACTCCAACGAAGGCGAGCAAGGTCCGCTCCGAGACTTCCTTCTTGGCGAGCAAGATCAGCTCGGCAAGGAACTCCAAGGAAGGCGAGCATGGTCCGCTCCGCGACTTCCTTCTTGGTGAGCAAGATCAGCTCGGCAAGGAACTCCAAGGAAAGCGAGCAAGGTCCGCTCCGCGACTTCCTTCTTGGCGAGCAAGATCAGCTCGGCAAAGAACTCCAAGGAAGGCGAGCGAGGTCCGCTCCGCGACTTCCTTCTTGGCGGGCAAGATCAGCTCGGCAAGGAACTCCAAAGAAGGCGAGCAAGGTCCGCTCCGCGACTTCCTTCTTGGCGAGCAAGATCAGCTCGGCAAGGAACTCCAAGGAAGGCGAGCAAGGTCCGCTCCACGACTTCTTTCTTGGCGAGCAAGATCAGCTCGGGAAGGAACTCCAAAGAAGGGAAGCAAGGTCCGCTCCGCGACTTCCTTCTCGGCGAGCAAGATCAGCTCGGCAAGGAACTCCAAAGAAGGCGAGCAACATCAGCTCGGCAAGGTACTCCAAAGAAGGCGAGGAAGGTCCGCTCCGCGACTTTCTTCTTGGCGAACAAGATCAGCTCAGCAAGGAACTCTGGTCTTTCCACCAAAATGATTGTCAATTGCCCCTTGTCCTCGGCCTTTTGACTTACGTCTTCCAAAACCAAACTCCCTAGATCTCTTCCATGGCTGTTCGCACCGCCATCCTCTGAGCTTCCCACCGGGATAAAGCATCTCGGCTAGAGCCTTGAGTTGAGCAAAACATCAACTCCTTTTGCCGAGGTAAACCATCTTGGCTGAAACTTCAGAGTTGAGCAAATCATCAACTCATTTGGCCGGAGTAAATCATCTCGGCTGAAACTTCAAAGTCTCATTTGGTCAGAGTACATCATCTCGGCTAAAACTTCAGAATTGAGCAAATCATCAACTTATTTCGTCGGAGTACATCATCTCGGCTGAAACTTCAGAGTTGAGCAAATCATCAACTCATTTGGCCGGAGTAAATCATCTCGGCTGAAACTTTAGAGTTGAGCGAATCATCAACTCATTTGGCCGGAGTAAATCATCTCGACTGAATCTTCAGAGTTGAGCAAATCATCAACTCATTTGGCCGGAGTAAATCATCTCGGCTGAATCTTCAGAGTTGAGCAAATCATCAACTCATTTGGCCAGAGTACATCATCTCGGCTGAATCTTCAGAGTTGAGAAAATCATCAACTTATTTTTTCGGAGTACATCATCTCGGTTGGAACTTCAGAGTTGAGCAAATCATCAACTCATTTGGCCGGAGTAAATCATCTTGGCAGAAACTTCAGAGTTAAGCAAATCATCAACTCATTTGACCGGAGTACATCATCTCGGCTGAAACTTCAGAGTTGAGCAAATCATCAACTCATTTGGCCGGAGTACATCATCTCGGCTGAATCTTCAGTGTTGAGCAAATCATCAACTCATTCGGCCGGAGTACATCATCTCGGCTGAATCTTTAGAGTTGAGCAAATCATCAACTCATTTGGCCGGAGTAAATCATCTCAGCTGAATCTTCAGAGTTGAGCAAATGACCAACTCGTTTCGCCGGAGTAAATCATCTCGGCTGAATCAGAAAAGTTCTTAAGCAAAAGTAATTCACTTCTATTACATTGACAAAAAGAGTATCACATTCAGAAGTGTAGGGGAAACAAGTTCTTCCTCAAAAAATTACTTAAGAACGATAAGAATATAATAGTTTGAGGTTAGCTGCATTCCATGGCCGGGGTACGCCTTTGCCATCCAAATTTTCTAAGTGGTATGCCCCTTTACCCGCCAGACCGGTTATCTTATAAGGCCTTTTTGTCTGTTGCCACCAGGGTTGTCTTCGCGGTGGACGCCACTGCATCATCCTCTACTCGGATGTGCTCATTGATTCGCTGCATTAGTTGCCCCATGGATGGCGGCTGGTTCATTGTAAGCGAGTCCCTCAGCCTATGTCTGACCGGAAGACCGCGCTTGTATTGGGTGATTACCAGGTTGACCGGGCAATCCAAGATCTCGTTGAAGGTTTCCCAATATCTGGAGTTGTATGCCTTCAGTGTCGCTCGGCTCCATCTTGACACTGAGAAGGTGGTCAACTTCCTTTGGTGTTTTGGTGTTGGTTTTGAAGCGCGTCACAAAGGCTTCGGCCAACTGCTACCACCTTTCTATGCTCCCCTCCGGCAGCCTCTCAAACCATTTCAAGCCCAACTCGGCCAAACTTGACGGGAAGATAAGGCACATAAGAGCGTCATTTCGCCTATGTCCGGCCATGACCTGTAGGAAGTGGCTTACATGCATATAGGGATCGGTTTTTCCGTCGTAGAGTGTGAACTTAGGCTGGTGGAAGCCCGCGGGAAGCGGTGTTGTTTCTATCTCCACGGAGAAAGCAGTGGCGCTCAGCCTTGCCAAGTCTGTGTCTAGAAGGAGAGGCGCAGCTAGTCGAGATGGAGGCATTCCGACCTCTTCACTGGCGTGAACCCCATAGGATAGTCGTTGGAACGCCAACACTCTTTGAGCCTCCCGCCGGCGAGTCCGTTCCTTCAAGACTACCTGCAAATCCTCTGAACAAGCGGAATAAGAATACCTCGACGTCGTCGCTGGACGTGAGGGTTAATAGGTGCTGTTTTGCGTGCTGGATTTCTCTACGTGCGCGTCGGAATCTCCAACCTTGTAACTTCTGGTGATTAAGATGGACGGAGTACGCCACTGGCTCTGACTGCATGAACGGCGGGGTTGGGTGCGCTCACTGTGGTCTCCCACTCCAGCTACGCCCTTCCTTTTGACATGTCGCTTAAGATCCTCCATCTCTGCCGCCATTCTCCGGATGACGGCGTCTTGGTCCCTTAGCTTGTGTTCCAGTCGCCTGGCGTACGATTCTCTCCGCCGCCGGTGACCATCTGGACTCCGTGAATGTCCAAAACATCTTCCGCGCTTATCCCGCGTGTCTCTTGAATGTCCTCTTGGAGAAGTTTCCAGGTCCGCCATAAGAGGAATGGCGGGATGTCCTTCTCTCCGTCTGCCTAACTCCGGGGTAACTCCGTCAATGGCAGACAACGGAATCTCGTCGTTGTTCGCCACGGATGCCGATCAGACGAGCCTGGAAGACAAGGTTTTGTCTTTCAAAGTTCCTGCAAACGGCGCCAATTGTGCGGGGAGCAAATATTTAGGCAAACTCGCACTCCTTTTTTCCAAGCTCCAGTCTGTCTGATCGACCTGCGAGCACAACAGCGGTGAGCTACCCGGCGGTGTATGGCCGGAAAACCCCTCCGACGATCAAGTTAGACACACACACAAGGATAGAGAGAGAAAGAGAGGACTGAGTTGTGTTTAGTGTAAATCTCACCAAATGTTCATCTGTCTAGGCACGAGGGGCGCAAACTCGCTTATATACCTTCTGCACCCCAAATCTACTCTCATTAGTCTCTCGACACGTGGTGCTGCTATCCCATCTGTCAGCACAAATCCAGCAATCACCACCTAACCAAACTATTAGGATACCTCGGCGGAGCTCGGCAGATTGGTGGAACCTCCTTGGTTTCTCCTGACCGCGCTGCGCGTCATACCTTAATGAACTACTCGCCGAGCTCCTGTACAACCGAACTCGGCTGCATTCCGGCAAGCCGAGCTCGAGGTAGGTCGAGCCAGTTAGCCGTCGGTCTTCCTGCCGAGCTAACGTATGAACCGTGAAACCCATGGAGATAGGCAGACATCTCGGCCGAATTCCCAGTAGACCGGCTTCCGCAACAACAAGCCAAGTAGCTCGGTCCCACATGCCCTGTGCCTTAACCAAGCAAAAACCCTTCCGGACAGGCCCAAGCTACCACGGCCCAATTGTGTTCGGCCCACAATTTGCCCGGCCATTACCACGGCCCACTTCAGCTCATAAATCTCCCTCTCAATTGCCCCTTAATTCCGTCCGCGCAAGCGTGACTGGGATTACAAGATCTGACCGAGGTAGACTCTTCCTCGGTCCTTAGTTTGCAAGACATCAACCGCGTTCTTCCTCTTGCTCGGTTTCTTGGCTTGTTTGGCTGAAGCCTCAACTTGCCTTCCTGGCGGGCAAAATCAGCTCAGTAAGGAACTACAAAGAAGGCGAGCAAGGTCCGCTCCGCAACTTTCTTCTCGGCGAGCAAGATCAGCTCGGCAAGGAATTACAAAGAAGGCGAACAAGGTCCGCTCCGCGATTTCCTTCTTGGCGAGCAAGATCAGCTCGGCAAGGAACTCCAAGGAAGGCGAGCAAGGTCCGCTCCGCAACTTCCTTCTTGGCGAGCAAGATCAGCTCGGCAAGGAACTCCAAAGAAGGCGAGCAAGGTCCTCCAACGATCAAGTCAGTAATCAATATCTCTCAAAGATAACCAATTGTGCTGAACTCACAAGCCAAAATACAAAAAGCGTACCTTTGACTCACGAGGGTGCCTTACTTTTATAGCCAACACTGACCTTATCCCTGTAGAAGCCTAGTTTCAATGGACTTTGGCTCAATGTTTATCCTGGCCTCTCAAATAAATAGAGATAAATTCCCTAAGAGTTTTATCTTTATTCAGACTGAGGTCCTCCCCCATTCAAGGAAAGCTTATCTGTTTATCCCGGACTCCGGCATCTTCGCAGATAACCTCGGCTTAGCCAAGATCATCTCGACATCATGTCCAGAATACGTGGGACCTCGGCTGGCACTTGGGTGCCACCTTGGCCACATGTTGTTACTCACGAAATATGTCCCAACAAATTCAATGATGTATAAAATGGAACATTTCTCAATATATTATCAATCTCAATCAACTTGCTTAAAACGTGTGTGATACATTCTCATCATTTTTTCAATTAAAAATATTCAATTCAAATTCCTCAAAATGATCAATAAATTTCCAGTTTCTCCAAATTATAAAATTTCAAGAAGATTAAGGTTTTTGTTAAAAAAGTTAAGGGTTTTTTTATTTTAAAACTTCCACATACACCAATACTATTAAAAAAATCTATTTTAATAGAGAATACATTAAGAAATACACAACACAAACCAAATCCTAGGTTCCCATCATGCATACTTTGAAATATCTATAATATTTCTGAAACTTATGTAATAAAATACGGCAATCCATCTATAAGAAACATATTAATGGAAATTAGAGATATCCCTACCTCATGGAGGAAAGAGAAAAATAAAGAAGAAAAACCCCCCAAAATTCAGATTTACTGGAATCTCAATCACTGTAGTCAAAACGACACCCTCAACACATTCGTCACTTTGGTCCAAAGAACTAGTATCAAAATCTTATTTGGTCTTATTGGATTGAGAAATTTGTAAGAAGTTGGGTGTGTTTTTAAAGAAAAGGAAGAGAAAAGAGATATAGAGAGAGGGTTGAGAGAAAATGAGAGAAAAGAGAGAGATGGACAGATTTTGTGCGAGATTGCTTGAAAATCAAGGTCAGAAACGGGTTAGGCCGCACGTGCGATTTCCCGCAATAGACAAAATTGAAATTAAAAAAAAAAAACCTACCTTGTTGCACGTGCGAGCACATCCATCGCACATGCAAACATGTTCAAGTCTAATTCTCCTTGAGGTGGGTCCACATTCTTGTTTTTTTGTCCTTATGCCCAAAACTCGAATATTAAATATATTAAATGATAAGTAGAAGTTATCACCGTTGCGATTACAACCATCAAAACCCGATCCATCACACAAAAAGTCCGAAATAGTATTGGTGCAACCATACTCAAAGGAATATTAGGCCTCGTTTGGAAACATGCTAATTTAATAATTTTTTGACTAATTGATTAAATAGTTAGGTGAAAAAAATTTGTATGTTTGGGATGACTTTTTGACTAATTACGAAAAGCTGTGCAAAAAGTACAGAGAAGCCGTAATTGTTGACTTTTTGGTATGACTAATTGGCTAAAAAGATAACATCCCAAACGAGGCCTAAAATATTGCACAACAAAACTCCAAAACTTCAAAAGTCCGGAATTTTTGTTGTAATAGTGCACAACATCCAGTAAAACACTAAATGAATGAATAATTCAACAAATTCTAGTAAAAAATCACCATGATTGAAAATACCAGTAAAATTTCATTAAGAATTCCAATAAAAATTTGTACATATTTTTGTAATATTAAAATATATTATAAACCCTAAATAAATAATTCAACAAAATCTAGCCAAAATCCTTATATTCCAAATCTAGTAAGTAATGATATTTAACAATCCAATAAATAAAAATATTTGATTAAAAATATAGAAAAACCCTAAAAATTCCCAAGCCCTCAAAATTAATTAAAAATTACCCAAACAAAACTCCCAAACCATCAAAATTTCTTCATTTGCAAATACGAACATACTTACTGCATATTTGGGGTTTGGGGTCACTGCTACACTTTACGCGCAGTAGGGACTGCTGTGGTTAAAAACGATACAGCTTTGGTGGTACATTTTGTTAGTTTTGATTTGATTATCTACTAATTAAACGGTACAGTTTGGATTGTTCTTTATTCACTTTATTCGTTACTTGTAGTGAATAAAAAAAAAATTATTATATTCTTATAATATAAAAAAATACAACAGTCAAATGATAACATTTTAATTCCCAACTCATGTAAATTCTCAAAAACAAAATAAAAAATGTGCTTTCAAATATTTTTCTTTTCAAAGGTTAATGATGATTTTATTTAAATACAATTTCCATATTTTTAGTGAATCAAATATGAAAATAGACATTATGATAGAACGATCACTTTATTCCATTTTATTTGAGTGAATCAAACATAGTATAAGATGGTTGTAAAACATTTATCATTATATTACACAATGTAAAAAATAAATTTACAAAATTATTTTAAATGAAGTAATTAAATAATATTACGGTTGGGTTTCTCTCAAATTGAAATATGAACTTGACCGTTATCAACTTGTCATATTCAGACTTAGTAGGGACTACCATGGTCTATTTTCAAAAACATACTTGTACTTGTCAATTTTTTAATTTTTTTATTTTTTTGAGACAAACACAATAAACTAAAAATGTTATAATTATTGAATAGAAATTCACAAAGGAATGATTTTGATCATTGAAATGGAACTTGTGAAACAACATCTTCTATAATGATAATTGTAATATATATATATATATATATATGTATATATTCTTTATAAATAATGCACAAAATTCGTAAATTGTGTGTAAATAAATCAATTTAAAAACTAAAAAATAATGATAAACAATCAAAGTGGTGTCATTTAATTAATGGTCAATTAAAACTAACGAAATTGTGCCTTCTACATATGGAAGAAAAACTATTTAAAAAAAGAAATGTAAAAGAATGTATAAGTCAAAATTTTCGTCTTTTCACAATGTGGTTGAAGGGTACTATGGTAATTTCAACGAGGAGGGAAACTTTTCACAATGTAGTTGAAGTGTACTATTGTACCTTTTAATGAGAGGGGAATCTTGGTATTATTTTGAAAAGTAAGAGAGGTCAATATAATTATTGAAACCACAAAATATACATCTGTAATTATGATAAACTTCAGGGGAAGTAAGTATAATTTAACCAATTTGAAACTATTACCTAAAAATTTTAAAATTAAACTTATAACCTAATGTTCATAAAAATAATCATAACTGATACTATTATGATAAAGAATATTTTGGAATTTCTGGGGCCGTTGCTCTAGCTCCGTTGCTTCCATCCCGGGTTGAGTCACCACAGCAAGAAAAAGATAAGAAGAAAATTCAATTAAATAGTCTGTAATCCTTATCCAATGGGCCACTTGTTTTTAGACCACACGACTACTAATAAACAATAGTTGCTATTTGTTGATTTTGTTTTTTGATTTGAATTAATATTATTATCAAATCTCTCGTGCTTTTCGTGTCCAACTTGTGTTAAGATAATGAAATTAAATGGCTATTAAAGTACTAAATGACACAGATGACATAGACCGGCCTTACCTACTCCTCGTGCTGCATTCCAAGCATATGATCTACATGCGCTATGAGATCCTTAAAAGATGGTCAATTACCCCAAGTTAGAATAATCAAAATCCCAGTTTCCAAAGATTGATTGTATATTACTCCCTATACTTATTACATTTTTGTTATATCGAAGACCACTGTATTATAACTTGGAGAAGGTTTCTCTGCCGTCAATATAGTAGATTTGAACGTATTGTTGGGTTTATGAATTCTACCATGGTTTCTATTTTAATAATTTAAATTGTTCAATATAAATAATTTATTGAGTATTTTATGTATGTAAAAAATTATTTTAATCGGATATCAGTAGTTCTTTGATCGAAATATATTTATCGATATCCGATTAATATAATTTTTTATAGACATAAAGTACTAACCAAGATCTACACATTGAACTGTTCAGCTCATCAAAACGAAACCCATGGTAAGCTCTACGGGCCCAACAATTCACTTCAATCCACTATGTGAACTGAAGAAAAACCTCTCTGTTATAACTTATATTTTTCACAATTTTACATGTTAGATTATTATTTATTTTCATTAATTTTTTAATAATTACTTACGCTCTAGAATATCAATAATAAATATTTATGTAAGACATGATTAAGGGCGTGTGTGGTGCGGTTTGAGAGTTTGAACAGCTTTTGGCGAACTGAAAAATATTCTAACTAATTATCATACATTTGCATAATATATAACACTAATTTGAATAATATTTTATATATATAACACAAAGTAATTTTACATAATAAGTTTCATATATATAACTATTAATTTATAATAAATTTTATATCTTAAATCTCTCTCATACTCATTTTTACTTTGATATTTCATTGGAGATTAAAAAATATATATGTATTAACTATAGCGGACCCTTTCGAGGCTTAGAGCGATTCAATCCGTTTGATGGCGATAAATCTGGGTCCACCGATTCTTGGACTTGCGATAAATTCGGGCCCACTAATCTTGGACTATTGGGCCTAAATAATTTAGTGGGCTCAAATTAGCCCCTCTTACATATATATATATATATATATAAATAAAGGGAATTTGATCAAAACTCACTTATAATAAAATTTTAATATATTAAAAACAAGTACAAAACATTTTTCTTGAAAAGTTCAATACATACTACTATTACCAAAATATACTTTGTGAGTAATTTAATATTTTAAACTTTAAAATAATATAACTTTTGATTTAGATGTTGGTTTTTAATCAAATTAGTATTTTTTAAAAAAAAATTCATCTAGATCTGTCAAATAAGATTCATGTTAACTATGAAATTATTAAAAAATAACAAATAAAAAAGAATACCATTCAAATTGACGTAAACAGTGACATGTTACTCTGTTTGACACTAATATATTACTCTGGTAAAAAAATGAGTACATACTAGATGAATTAATAAAAAATACACATACACAATATTTTAAAACTTGTATAAAATAAAATAAAAATGTTCATCATTAAAAGGGTTCTGTGAAATATATGTGTGTATGTGTATGTGTATGTGCATCGACAATATTGTCAAAGAAAAAAAAAATTATTTTATCTTTAATCAATTATGCATCTCCTCTTTAGGGAATTTATGAAACAAAATAAATTAAATTGTCCTTTTTACTAAATAATGGTCCAATGAAGGGTTTTAGTTAAATTTCTCATATATGAAAGTAGTATCTTTTCCTTTTTTATGTGGCATACTTACTATTTTCTAAAAAATGCACATTAGCATGTCTTTTTTATTTATATATAAAATTCTACACAAACTCAATTTCAATTATAATAATCAATTTTATATGGATTCTACTTGCGAAATGCTTATTTTTCATCGTATATTCTATTTTTTCGTTGTCAGATTTCTTTCATATAGTTGATATTTTAATTTAATTGTTATGATATATGAAAAAATTATCTCGATATACAAATAAATAACTAAATAAGACATAATGTGCTTAATTATGTGCATCACACGGATCAAATTAATTTTTTTATATTTTTTTATTTTTTGTCTATCTTATTGGTGTCTTAATATTAGTTTGTATTTAATTTTTTATTTAACATGAAATTATTTATTACAAAATATTTATATTTAATTTAAATTTTATACACCTATACACAATATGTATAAATAATTCAAAAAGAATATTAAAGAAAAAAAAATCAATACTCTACATAATAATTTATGTATTTTCTTCTTAATCCAATTATAACATATTTATATTTAATCTTTTTAAATAAATTTTGTGTAATTCTATTTCTACATATTTTCATTTTTCAAATAAATATAAAATAAAAATAAAAATAAATAATTATAATCACTTTTAGTTTTATATTACTAATTGTCTTTCTAATTTAACTATTATTTTTAATATTAAAATGATCATTTATTTTACTATCTTATAATTTAATATATATATATATATATACATGATTATTACATTTTTATAGCACGATAGAACTAAAATTATCAAAATAAATAAATAATTTAACTAAATTTATTATATATAAGTATTTAAGTAACACTTTTATAGAACGATAATGTTAAAATAATTAAAATTAAAATTAATATTGTGCGTACCGAATACCGTATTAGATGAAAGTGAATCGGAGCTCCGCATTCGACTGGATTATCCAGGAATTGAGGCCCTGCAACAAGGAACACCGTAAGAGCTGCCTGGCCAGGGTTGGCCGGATAACCCCTCCAGTATGGGAATGAGTAATCGGAGAAGAAGTAAAATGCTCCCTAAGTGTAAAGAGTTGAGTTTCAGTAAGTAGGGTTCAGCTTTGATCAGTTACCTTCAATGTGAAGTTAGTGTAGTTTATATAGAACTCCTCACTTGTTGCCCAAGATGGTTTCATGGAACTCTGGTGCTGCTAAGTTTCCTTTTAGCATTGCCCAAGGTGGGGAACCATTGGTAGTTGTCAAGGGGTGCATATACTCATTGTAGTCATGCTGATAACAAACAACATTCCTCTGATTTAGCTGTTTCCATGATTCTAGGTGTAAGGGACCAGTTGAGGTGGCAACTTGCACATGTTTATACTCACAGCTTCCACGTTTCTCTGAGAGGTTCCCTTAGCTCGGTACCGTTGTGCCTCGGCTCGGCCCTTTGTGAGACTATTGTAAAGATGGGCCAGCCCATTCAGGTATCTTTATATGGACTCGGCCCATTTTGGTTCTGATGATGGGTTCGGTCCATCAGTTGGGCCCATAGATTGAGTCCTGCAGTTCGGCCGAGCCTAGTATCGCGGCTGGACTGGCCTTTCCACTACGAGTTGGGCCCAAGTACTTAAGGACTTGGGTGGACTGTTGGTAATGCAGTTGGGCTTAGTTGGCTTGCCCACACGTTCATCTGACTCCTTTGGATTTGGGTTTAGAAGATTATATCGGCCCAAGGCTTGGATTCGACCCATTTCATATTTAGCCCCTTCAGTTGCCCCCTAGCTCGCACTAAGGTTCCCTTTGGGGGGAGCTATTGCTCTGTACTCCAAGCATCGCGTCGCTTCAGATCTGCCCCAGTTTGACCTTGGTGACGATTCAGTCCTGACACACATCCCATGCATGTGTCGTTTCATGGTGACACGTGGCGGCGTGGTATTAGTGCGCAGAGATAGTGCGCCGATTCCATACCGATGGTCATGCTTCCTGTACCTTCACGCCGGCTGGTGCAATAATTGCTCTAGAGCTATCAACCCAAATCCCTTCATCTGTTTTCAATCTTTTAGAGAGTTCAAAACCCTTTTCGTTCCTCTAAGCCAGTCTCGTCGGTGTTCTATCCAGACGTTCCGCTGTCGTTCTCGTTTTAGCGCCGCCTGCTTGCCACTACTGTTCTGATCTCTGTAAGTTCCCCTGTGATTCTCCTTTTCCTGTCTTTTTTTGTTTTGTTCATCTTGTTTGGCCCTTGTACCATTGTCTCCGGCATCTTGTTGTCTGAGTTTTGTCTCTATCCCACTAGGTTTGTTTAATAGGGAAGTTTCGTTCATTAGTTAATACCCCTGAGGCTATGGCCATGTTCCGCTAAGACTATAATATCCCTGATGATGTGACCCTTTCGCTGGCAAAGGTTGATGCCAAGCGTATGGGCACTAGGAATATTGCCGCCTTCCTAGTTGCGACCATTGTTGAGGGAGGGGTTCAATTTCCCCCCGACCTTTTGGTGCGTCGATTTTTGCACCAAGTTCAGCTTACCCCAATGCAGGTGTCTGTTAATCTGTTTTGAGTCGTCTGCAGTGTGTCCGCTCTTAACAAGCGGTTGGGTTTGAATCTTGACATCTGGAACATTTTTTTTGGGTTGCTATACTCTTTCACACAACAAGGATCACAGCATGTACTACCTTCGTGTTCATTCGATTGATTGTCATCTGGTGACTGGTTTGCGCGATTCAGACAAACACAATGATGATTTTCTGCAAGTCGGTGGTAATTACGAGTTCCCTGCTGGGACTGAGTTCCAGTCCGAACGGATGCCCCAGAAGGATGGCTACCTAGGTTCAAGTCCTTCCTTCTAGTATCTTTTGTGTTTCTTGCCTTGTTTTGAATGTTGCTCTAATGTTGCCCTTCTTTTCTGCAGAGGCTTCTCGTTTTCAGCGCAGGCCGAACCAGGAGAACACCGAGGCTATCAAAGCCATTTTGAGGTACAAGAAGAGGTCTACGCCCGAGCTATTGGATTACCAAGCGACTTATCGCTCCACCATTCCGAAGAAAGCAAGGCTCACTGTATCTCTTCTAGATTCTGACACTGCGACTGATACATCCCTTACCCCTCTGGTTACGAATCGTCGCCGAAGCTAGGGTGTGCCATCTGAGAGGACGCCTTCTCCTGCCCCCAGTTTCGCAAGGGGTGGGTCCGTTTCAAAAAGGAGGTACTGGTAGATTTGGAAGCGGAGGCTTTTGGCTTCTCTGATACTTTGGAGACTCCTTCAGTGAAGGCCGAAACGAAGAGCCTCATGGATGTGAAATTAGAGGTACGAGCTTCTAGAACTCATGCTATTGCTACCGAACCCTCTGCTTCAGTTGTTGCAAAAGTGAAGAAGAGGAGAAGGGAGACCGGCAAGACAGTAGTTGGAGAGGTTTCTGAGAGATTCGGTTGTTGCTTCCAAAGATTTTGCTTTGGACCTGACCAAGACCCTCTTAATGCCGATGGACATGGCTGATCATAATGGGCCCCGCGATATTCTAGTTCTGAAGGGAACCCTTCAGATGATGACTGCTGTAAGTGTGTTGTTGTTTTGTTTTGTTTTTATGGTGTTATGCTACTGTTTTCTTTCTTTTAATACTTTGTTATCCGTCGTAGTGTATTCAGAGGATGCACCTGTCAATTACCAGAGCGGAGGAACTAGAGAAGGCCATACTGGAGGCCGCTATGAATGTTGAGAGACTGACCGTGAGCCTGGAGGCCGAGAAAGAAGGACGCAGAACTACCGAGAGGGAGGCGTTCCATCTGAGTAAGGTTGTTACTTCAATTGAAAAGTCAAAGGAAGCTGCCATCGGGGTACAGGCCCAACTTGAAGGGAAAGTGGCAGAGCTAGAGGCTGTTATTGTAGTGATGGCCGCCAAACGTTCTACATTGGAGGCCAAGTATTGGCAGCAAGGTTGGGATGAGGGTAGGGCTGCTTACAAAGAAGAGGTACTGGTGCTGCGGGATAAGCTCTTTCTGAAGGGTTGGTCGAGTGCTCTGGCTGCTACTCAGGTTCCTGAAGGGTTTCCCTTGTTTCAGGATGTCCCTGTTCCCTCGAGGTCCTTGGGTTCTAAGACTGCTGCTACCCTTGCAATTCTTCCAGCTAAGGTTTCCCCGGAAACTGATTCTGCAATCAAGACTCAAGAGAGTGATGTTGCCAATGAGGCAGTGATCATTGAAGGATGTGGAACCCTGGAGACTGAAGCCGTGGGAGATGTGGTTAAGGAAGCTTCTACTTCTCAAGAAGTTTTAGCTACCTCTACTTTTCCTCCCCAAGACGGCCTGGACAAGATTATGGACGCTGCTTCTGAGGTTCCTTCTGTTGATGAAAGCTAAAGTCTTATTTGGAATGATTCGAAGTTTTTTCTTTTTCTTACTTTCTTTTGTTTTCATGTTTCCGATGTACTGCGACTCACTCTTCCTAACCAGTTGTCCCCTCAAGGTTGCCAAGACAATTTTCTACTTTTTTGTTGCTGTTTGTGAGGCCAGTTGTGCCTTTGTTGGATGATGGAATTTTCCTTTTGATTTTGTGATTTGATGCTTTCTTATTTTTTTGTCTGAATGTTATCTACACTGTTTGCCCCCGGTCGAGCTCTGTTGGGACCTCAGGGCCGAATAGATGCTCGGTCTGGTTAACAAATATGTTGCGTAGCTGTGCTTGGTTTTGTAATGAAAGAAGAGGGTCTTATTTAGGTCCAGGTCGATTCTGAAAAACAATTGTTTGCCCCTACCTAGAGCTAAGTAAGATCGGTACTGAAGACTGTGCTCTTTAGGCAGAACTGCTTAAGTCTGTTGCAACTTTGATGTATAAGTGCATTTGAATGGGATAAAGGTATAAAGAGAGGTCTTACTCAGGTCCAGGTTGGTTCTGAAAAAATAATTGTTTGCCTCGACCTGGAGTTGACTAAGGCTAGTGTTGGAAGTTTGCTCCTGATAAAGTTTAGCAGCAATACTGAAGTGTTGATGTGATAATACTTAAGAAACTCTGTGGATTCAGAGATATTTACTTAAAATATGCTAGTGTGGTTTCCACCAAGCAATTTCACTTGGCTAAAGTCCAATTTAGTTGCCAAACATAATTCCACCAAGCAATTCTATTTGGCATGTTCGAGTGCTAACTAAAATTAAATCTCGTTCAGTCGTTCTGAAACTAAGTTCGTTTGGGTTAAGACCAAAGCTAAGTTTGCTTGATAAACATCAAAGCTAATTCCATTTGGTAAGTACCAAAGCTAATTACAAAAATTTGATAAATTTGAGAGAAGTGGGGAGGCATTTGCATTGGTCAAAAGATAAATGCCTTTACATTTTGATAGAGAAGTTGGAGTATAATTCTATTGATAGTATTTCTTGAGATTTGCTACATTCCAGGGCCGAGCTATGACCCTGCCCTTGAGATCCTCTAGGTAGTAAGCTCCATTTCCAGCAACAACTGTGACTTTGTACAGACCCTCCAAGTTAGGCCCAAGTTTTCCTTCATGAGGCACCCTTTTGTGATCCATAACTTTCCTTAAAACCAATTCTCCAGGTGTGAATTGCCTTGGGAAAACTTTTTGGTTGAAACTTTTGATGAGCTGCTACTAATATGCTACAAGTCTGATGAGTGCTGCTTCTCTTCGGCCTTCTGCCATATCCAGTGCTTGTGCAATAGCTTCCTCATTACTTGTGCTTTCAAACAGTTCACATCGGAGGGTTAGGAGACCAACTTCGAGTGGGATAATGACCTCCATTCCATAAGTTAGGGAGTAAGGTATTCCCCCGTTGAGCGTCGTGCTGTGGTTCGGTAAGCCCATAGCATGTGTGGTAACTCTTCAACCCATTTTCCTTTTGCATGTTTGAGCCGCTTCTTTACTCCGTTGATGATGGTTTTGTTCGACATTTCTGCCTGACCATTACTTTGTGGGTAGCTTGGAGAAAATTTCTGATATTTGATTTTGAGGTCGGCACAAAACTTTCTAAAGATCTTTCCATCAAACTGTGTTCCATTATCTGCAATCAGTACCCGCGGGATGCCGAAACGGACCATGACGTTCCTCATGACAAACCTCTTTGTGTTTGCTTCTTTGATACTCGCCAATGCTTCGATTTCAACCCACTTAGTGAAATAGTCAGTTGCAGCGATGAATAATCGCTTGTTCCCAGTATCTCGTGCCAACGGTCCGACAATATCCAGATCCCATTGGGCAAAGGGCCATGGGCTGGTGAGTGGAGTGAGAGTTTTGGCTGGCTGATGAATTAGTAGAGCAAACCTCTGACATTTATCGCACTTCTGAACGTACTGCTGTGCATCTTTTTGTATCCGTGACCACCGGTACCCATGAGTGAGAGCTCGGTGCACCAGTGACCTTCCACCAACGTAGCATCCACAAATCCCATCATGAATTTCGTAAAGAACATTTTCGACCAGATTTGGATGCACACATAAAAGATAAGAACTGAGATAGAAACGTCTGTATAGGTTCCCAGATGGTGAGACCCAGAACCGAGCTGACCTATGTCGGATTTTGTTGGCTTCCTTTTTATCTTCGGGGAGAGTGCCAGATTTCAGAAAAACAAGTATTGAATCCATCCAGCTTGGCTCTAGGTTGCGGCAGAGGTCTGGAGATGCAATGCTTGGTTTTGGCACGAACTCAACCCAAACTTTTCTAGCGTCTTTGGTATCTACTAATGAGCCGAGGCAGGCCAGAGCATCAGCATGGCTGTTTCTGTCTTGACTGATTTGTTCCACTTGTATGGATCGGAATTTTTTGAGCAGATCCTTGGCCTTGCTTGCATACATAGCCATTCTTTCGTCTCGTGCTTGTAACAAGCCCGCGGGGGACCTCGCTACAGCTCGGACTCGACTTTCGTCGGTCACGGTTCTAAGTCTGAACCAAAGAGTCCAAATCCGGCAAATCGTTTTGAGAAAAAAAAACTGATTTTTTGAAAGAAGTGCCAAACATGGACTGCTTTGCCGGTCAAAAATGGGGTGTCTACAGTGCTTCATAGACCCCATAAAGCTAGTTTACCACCAATTAAGAATCGCTGAAAATAAGAAGTTACTCTGCACTTAAATGTTCGGCACCGCGTAAACCAACCAACAGTGCTTCGTATTCCGCCTCATTGTTAGAAGCCTTCTAGTCAAGCCTAAGAGCTTGCTCCCAAATGAACCCTTCTAGTGACGAAAGTACTACCCCTACTCCCGAGCCTTGGTTATTGGATGATTCATTGACATAGAGTTGCCAGATGTTTCCAATAAAGAGTTTCCATGCCTTTGATGCGCATTGCTTTCCCAGTTTGGTGGAGCGTGGCGCCTGTGCCGAACTGAAGTTCTTAGGCTCGGTACTCTAGGTGGGAGTGAATTCTGTGATGAAATCTTCTAAGACCTGGACCTTGATTACTGTCCTAGGTTGATATCAAATGTCAAACTCACCAAGTTCTACTGCCCATTTTGCTGTTCGGCCGGAGAAATCAGCTCGGCTGAAGACGGATCTGAGGGGGAATTCTGTGAGGACATTGATAGTATGCCCCTAGAAGTAATGTTGCAACTTTCTTGAGGCGATAAGCAATGCGTAAGCTAAATTTTCCAAGGGTAGATACCATGTCTCGGCATCTAGTAGAGTCTTGCTAACATAGTATACTGGCCTCTGTTCCTTGTTAACTTCTCGAATCAATACCGCGCTTACGGCGTGATCCGAAACTGCTAGATATAAGTACAGCTCCTTCTCTGGTTCTGGGATAGACAAAAAAGGTGGTGTACTGAGGTATTTTTTGAGGCTTTGCAATGCTTCGGTACACTCAGGACTTCATTCAAAAGCTGCCTTTTTTCTTAGTAGCTGGAAGAAGGGCTTCATCCGATCTGGAGACTTGCTGATGAATCGATTCAGGGCGGCCGCCATTCCAACCAACTTCTGTAGCTCTTTAGCCTTTGTTAGTACTTCAAGCTCTTGTATTGCTTTGATTTGATCCAGATTTTCCTCGATTCCTCTGTGAGTGACCATGTACCCCAAGAACTTCCCTATTCCTACCCTGAAAGCGCATTTCGAGGCATTAAGGCGAAGCTGATGGTTTTTCAGGATACCAAAAACTTCTCTTAAGTCTGCAAGGTGGTTTATAGCAAGCTTGCTTTTTACGACCATATCATCTATATAAGTTTCCATGGTTTTTCCGAGTTGGTCCTTGAACATTCGAGTGATCATTCACTAGTAGGTTGCCCCGGCGTTCTTGAGGCCAAACGGCATTACTTTGTAGCAATAAGTGCCTCTTGGAGTAATAAACGCTGTCTTCTCTTGATTTGGGCCTAACAGTGGTATCTGGTGATAACCGCTATAAACGTCCAGAAAGCTCATATGCTTATGCCCTGCTGTTGAATCCACTAGTTGATTGATGCGAGGTAGACGAAAACTGTCCTTGGGACAAGCTCTGTTTAGGCAAGTGAAGTCAACGCAGACTCTCTATTTTCCGTTCTTCTTTTTTACTACAATTGTGTTGGACAGCCATTGTGGGTACTGAACTTCTCTAATCGCTCCCGATGCTAGGAGTTTTTCGACTTCGGCAATTACCGTTTCAGTGTGCTCAACTGAGGATCTTCGCCTTTTTTGCACGACAGGCCGAGTAGAGGGGTTGATGTTGAGTTTGTGGCAAGCAAATTATGGGTTCAACCCTGGAGTATCGTATGTTGACCATGCGAATACCTCCATATTTTCACTCAGCAATTCCAGGAGTTGAACTTTCTCATCAGCGCCTAGTGAGGTACCGATAAGGAAGTACTTTTCTAGATCATCCTCTTTTACCAGGACTTTCTCCAAATCCTCTACTATCTTTTCCTCTGGAGCTCCCCCTACATCTTCCAAGACTGGCTGTTCGGCCACTTCCACTGTCTGCACCCAGTTGCAAAGTTGTTTAGCCTTCATTGCTGCTATGAAATAGTGTTTGGACGAAACTTGGTCCCCCGAGATCTGCTCTACTCCGTGTTCTATTGGGAAACAGATGAGTTGGTGGTAGGTTGAAGGGACTGCTTCTATTTGGTGAATCTATGGACGGCCGAGTATGGCGTTGTAAGGAGAAGGTGTATTAATAACTAAAAACTCTATCTAGAGGGTCTTCGTTCCAGCCACAACCGACAACACTATCCTGCCAAGTGGCCATTCTGGCTGTGAATTGAAGCCGACTAATGGAGCTGCCGCTGGGGTAAGGTGCTGCTCAGAGAGACCGAGCTTTCTGAACAAGTCATAATACAATATGTCTGCTGCACTGCCTTGATCTACCAGGACTCGTTTTATTCAAACCGTTTCCCAATTCCCACAGTTATAATCAGTGCATCAGTATGTGGGTGTTGAATGCCTTCTAAATCCTTTCTAGTAAACGAAACAGTGCACAAGGGCGACTTGGGTACTGTGCGTACCTTTTTCGATACGGGCTCTATTGACATGACTTACTGAATTTGCACAGCCTTAGCAATTTCTTCTTTTAATGCCTCTTTGCGCTCCTAGTTCGTTGTAGACACCCCATTTTTGACCGTCCTCAAGACTTGGACGTCACCATTTGAACACTCGGTGATTATCCATGTTTGTGTTCGTTTGGAGTTCCCGGAGGCCTCGGCTCGCGTGCCTTGCCTCAGGATCTCCGAACTCGACCGTTTAGTGTTTGGTTTTGCACCAAACACTTGTGTTTTGCCTTAGAAGGGCAGGGTAGGGCTTGTGGACCATCCCCACCCATCACCGGCAGTGGCTAGAGGCCACCGGTTGGTTTTTGCTGCCACCGGCAATGTATATTGCCGGCCGGCACTATTTGTTGCGGGTCAGCACTTTTTAGTGCCGGCCGGCACTCTTTTTTGGCCAAGATGGCATTTTTGGCCGGCCGATTACTGTGCATCTGCTTTAGCAGATATTTTAAGACAGCTGTCTTGCTTTTGCTCCCCTCCATACACGTGTATGGAGGGATCTCCCTCTTATGAAGCTTGTCTTGTAAGCTTTACAAGACAAGAAGTGCCATATAGAGAGAGGTTGGTCTCTTGGCTTGAGAGGTTAGAGACTTAAGATATTTTGAGAGCTTAGACAGCCATTGTTAGGGTTTGAGATCTAGGGTTAGGGTTTGTTACACCTTATCTCTCTCTTTTTCCCTTTTGTGTGTGTTTTAGTGTGTTTAGTCCATACTATTGCACACAAACACATAGTGTTTCACCTTCCTTTGGCTCTTGAGGTTCTAAGGGACTGGTTTTGAAGTTTTGGTGTTGGATTCAAGCTAAAGGAGGCCATTGGAGCACCATTTGTGAAGAAGGCTTCAAGGGTAAGAATCTTACACCTTTATTCCCCACACAATGACGTATTTGCCTGGACCTACTCTGACATGCTGGGTATTGACCCCTCCTTCATCACTCATCGTCTCAGCATTGAGCCCCATTTCTGACCCTTTCGCTAGAAGCAGCGCATCTTTCACTCGGAGCGCAATACTCTTATTGCTTCTGAAGTAGATAAGCTCCTTGAGGCACAGTTTATCAAAAATGTGGACTACCCCGGGTGGGGCCTCCCCCTCTCCTTGTTGTCCTTGAAAAGGGCATGTTTTGGCCTCTAAAGAGAGCCTATGCTTGAGTGTGTGTTGAGCATGTTTAGGCTGTTTTTCATGCTTATATATCCATAATATAACATGATTTTAAATTAGTTTTGGTACTCCATGCATTCTTAGCATAGTTGCCTTGTAATGCCTTGTTATGCCTTAACATGTCTTAGGTTGTTAGCCTTTGTTGGAGCATGTTTTAGGCTTGGTCTTGTGAAGATTTTGTGCATGTTTTGCCATGTTCTAGGTCTGTCCTAGGTTGTTTGGGTCGAATTTGGCACGCATCATATAGCTCCTTTGTATTTAGGCTTGTTGGCCTTGAGCATATGAATGTGTAGCATGACATCTTTGCATTGTTTTGGTGATTTGGGGCCACCCTATAAGCCATTTCAGTCCCATTTTCATGCTTGCTTGATTGCCTTGCATGCCCCTTTGATGCTTTGGAAGCATGTGTTGCATGCTCCTTGTTTTGACCATTTGTGCATGCCTTTGTTTTTGAGCCATTTAGATGCCATCTAAGTGGTCTTTTGGGCCTTATGTTATGTGCTAAAACTCTGTTTTTAGTCATTTAGTCCATGCCATGTTTGGTCTTACTAAGTATAGTTCAATGCCCCATTGGTTTGCTTTGAACACTTGGACTATTTGCTGCATGTTTGGCTTGATTTATTGCTTGGTTTGACACCATGTTTTAGCATGATTTCAATGCTTATGTCGCATGGTAATTAGTCCATGATTCCCCCTTTCAAATGTGTTTGAGGGTTGTTCAACTTGTGCCCAAGTGTTGGCCTTTCAACATGTGTATGTGTGCATATGTATTTGGCCCCTCATTTTAGCATTATGGCTGCTGTTTTTAGGCCTATTTAGAGCTGCCTAATTCATGCATAAGTCCATCTTTCCATCTATTTGCATTGCCATATGTATGCTTGTATGCTTGCATAAGCTTGCCCCCCCCATGCCATGTTGCATCCTTAGCTTGTATGCTTAGGTTGCATTGCATTCTTGTATTGCTTTGATTTGATCCAGATTTTCCTCGATTCCTCTGTGAGTGACCATGTACCCCAAGAACTTCCCTATTCCTACCCTGAAAGCGCATTTCGAGGCATTAAGGCGAAGCTGATGGTTTTTCAGGATACCAAAAACTTCTCTTAAGTCTGCAAGGTGGTTTATAGCAAGCTTGCTTTTTACGACCATATCATCTATATAAGTTTCCATGGTTTTTCCGAGTTGGTCCTTGAACATTCGAGTGATCATTCACTAGTATGTTGCCCCGGCGTTCTTGAGGCCAAACGGCATTACTTTGTAGCAATAAGTGCCTCTTGGAGTAATAAACGCTGTCTTCTCTTGATTTGGGCCTAACAGTGGTATCTGGTGATAACCGCTATAAGCGTCCAGAAAGCTCATACGCTCATACCCTGCTGTTGAGTCTACCAGTTGATTGATGCAAGGTAAAGGAAAACTGTTCTTGGGACAAGCTCTGTTTAAACAGGTGAAGTCAACGCAGACTCTCCATTTTCCGTTTTTCTTTTTGACTACAACTATGTTGGGCAGCCATTGTGAGTACTGAACTTCTCTGATCGCTCCCGATGCTAGGAGTTTTTCGACTTCGGCAATTACCGTTTCAGTGTGCTCAACTGAGGATCTTCGCCTTTTCTGCACGACAGGCCGAGTAGAGGGGTTGATGTTGAGTTTGTGGCAAGCAAATTATGGGTTCAACCCTGGAGTATCGTATGTTGACCATGCGAATACCTCCATATTTTCACTCAGCAATTCCAGGAGTTGAACTTTCTCATCAGCGCCTAGTGAGGTACCGATAAGGAAGTACTTTTCTAGATCATCCTCTTTTACCAGGACTTTCTCCAAATCCTCTACTATCTTTTCCTCTGGAGCTCCCCCTACATCTTCCAAGACTGGCTGTTCGGCCACTTCCACTGTCTGCACCCAGTTGCAAAGTTGTTTAGCCTTCATTGCTGCTATGAAATAGTGTTTGGACGAAACTTGGTCCCCCGAGATCTGCTCTACTCCGTGTTCTATTGGGAAACAGATGAGTTGGTGGTAGGTTGAAGGGACTGCTTCTATTTGATGAATCTATGGACGGCCGAGTATGGTGTTGTAAGGAGAAGGTGTATTAATAACTAAAAACTCTATCTAGAGGGTCTTCGTTCCAGCCACAACCGACAACACTATCCTGCCAAGTGGCCATTCTGGCTGTGAATTGAAGCCGACTAATGGAGCTGCCGCTGGGGTAAGGTGCTGCTCAGAGAGACCGAGCTTTCTGAACAAGTCATAATACAATATGTCTGCTGCACTGCCTTGATCTACCAGGACTCGTTTTATTCAAACCGTTTCCCAATTCCCACAGTTATAATCAGTGCATCAGTATGTGGGTGTTGAATGCCTTCTAAATCCTTTCTAGTAAACGAAACAGTGCACAAGGGGGACTTGGGTACTGTGCGTACCTTTCTCGATACGGGCTCTATTGACATGACTTACTGAATTTGCACAGCCTTAGCAATTTCTTTTTTTAATGCCTCTTCGCGCTCCTAGGTCGTCGTTCCATGAATCACATTTATTACCAGCCGAGGTGGGTGCTCGTTGTTTGGTTCTTGTGGTGGGTTCCCCGGTTTGGCCACTGCTTTATCCTGATCAATGTAGACTTAGAGGTGTCCAGCTGCCACTAAGTCTTCCAGATGTTGCTTCAATGCTCCGCAATTCTGAGTGATATGCCCCCTGTCTTGATGATAGGTGCATTTGAGCTTCTGATTACGCCGAGCTGCATCTCCCAACATTTTCGACGGCCAAATAAAGAAGGGCTCTCTCTTGATCTTTTCCAAAATGCGATAGATTGGTTCTTTGAATACGGTCACGACTACTTCATGAGATTTAGATTTATCCACCTTATTCACCGTGAGTCCCCGGTGTTCCCCTCGGTCCGTTCTCTTCTTTTGCCGAACTGTTTGTTCTGTTGATGCTACCTCGATGGGGATCTGGTCATCCTCGAGGCGAGCATACTACTCAATCCTTGCACGCAAATCTTTCAGTGCTGTGGCCGGGCGCTTGGTAAGTGACTGTCTCAACTTACTTTCTGGGTGCAAACCATGTTTGAAAGACATAACAACCATCTGATCACTGCAAACGTTTTCCTCCAGGTCATTGTACTCTTCCCAATACCTCCTAGCATACTTATACAGCGTCTCTTCCTGTTTCTTTCGGAGACCGAACAATGTATCCGGCTCTTTCGGGATCTTAGTGTTTGAAACGAACGTGGCTAAGAACTCTTCGAAGAGCTACTTCCAGTTATAAATTAATCCCGCGGGGAGTCGGTTGAACCATCGGAGTCCGGATTCTCCCAAGTTGGACGGGAAGACTTTGCACATCAGTGCTTCATCTCGGCTCCATAGGGACATCATCTGTCTATAATGGCCGATGTGCGTTAACGGGTCTGACTTCCCATCGTATGATGTGAACTTTGGCGGGGTGAATTTCTTAGGAGGTCTCATGGCCTCGATTTTCAGGAAGAATGGGGAGGAGACAAGCCTATCCAATGCTCGGTGCTCTCTCTGGTGGATGGTATGGTCTAGATGATCTCGACGTTGCTCATTCTTCTTGTTGCCAATCAGCTAAGTACGAAGGTCTTGAGGAGGGTACTTAGTCTACTGGCTAACCGTCTTCTGCCTCTTAGCCCTTCCCCGGCGTGAGCCACGAGTGTGGCTGCTCGCCACCTCACTTTGTACCAGGATTGGCTGGCTCTACTGCCCAGACTCATTTCTAGGGATCTTCTTCACCGGTGGTTCTCTGGACGAGCTTCTCTGTCGCAGGCGAGGAGGCTCTGCGTCAGTTCTCTTCTCCATCGGATCGCCCAACACCCTTTTAAGTTGCGCTTTCAGCTCTTGTATCTCCATCCCCATAGAGTCTATGATTCGATCTCTGTAATCTTTTTCCAGAAAAAAATGATGAGAAGAACCTCCAGCGAAGGGCAATCGATGCTCAACAGATTCGGGGGTCCGGTTATTGTTTCCAGTTTGTTCTTCTAAGACTTTTGGGAGTGCCAAGCCTTTCTTCTTTGTCTTCTCTGTTTGCGGAGTATGTGCCAAAGGTGGGACGTCCTCAATCCCCATTGCCGGAATTGAGTGCAGAGCTTGGAGACAAAGCGTCCACGTTCACCGCACCAATTGTGCATACCGAATACCACATTAGATGAAAGTGGATCGGAGCTCCGCACTCAACTGGACTATCCAGGAATTAAGACCCTGCAGCAAGGAACACTGTAAGAGCTGCCTGGTCGGGGTTGGCCGGATCACCCCTCAGGTGTGGGAATGAGTAATCAGAGAAGAAGTAAAATGCTCCCTAATTGTAAAGAGTTGAGTTTCAGTAAGTAAGGTTCAGCTTTGATCAGTTACCTTCAATCTGAAGTTAGTGTAGTTTATATAGAACTCCTTGCTTGTTTCCCAAGATGGTTTCATGGAGCTCTGGTGCTGCCAGGTTTCCTTTTAGCACTGCCCAAGGTGGGGGACCATTGGTAGTTGTCAAGGGGTGCATATACTCATTGTAGTCAGGCTGACAACAAACCACATTTCTCTGGTATAACTGTTTCCATGATTCTGGGTGTAGGGGACCTGCTGAGGTGGCAACTTGCACATGTTTATACTCACAGCTTCCACATTTCTCTAAGAGGTTCCCTCAGCTCGGTACTGTTGTGCCTCGACTCGGCCCTTTGTAAGACTATTGTAGAGATAGGCTAGCTCATTCGGGTATCTTTGTATGGACTCGGCCCATTTTGGTTCTGATGATGGGTTTGGTCCATCAGTTAGGCCCATAGATTGAGTTCTGCAGTTTGGCCCAGCCCAGTATTGCGGCTGGACTAGCCTTTCCACTGTGAGCTAGGCCCAAGTGCTTGTGGACTTGGGTGGACTGTTGGTAATAGAGTTGGGCTTAGTTGGCTTGCCCACACGTTCATCTGACCCCTTTGGATTTGGGTTTAGAAGATTGGACCGGCCCAAGGCTTGGATTCGACCCATTTAATATTTAGCCCCTTCAAATATTATTAACACATATCATGATATAAAATATCATTACATTAATTAAAGTTAACTCCATTGTAATTTTATTTCAAATATCATATTTCTAGAAGTGATTTGCATACACGTGTAGCATCTAATTTAATATTGATTGATTAAAATAATGAAACTCAATATTTTTTTTGTTAAGTTTTTAAAAGATAAATTGACAAATATCAAATAATAAATAGTGTAGAGTATTATTTTAAAGAATAATGATTTATTGAAAATGATTGTGTATATTTAAGGCACCTATTGATGTTTCTTGAATAATTTTTAAATAAAAATTTTGAATTTATAATATCATTGATAATGCACCTTCATGAGCTCTGCTAGAAAATATATGCAAAAATAACTTGGTTGGAATAAAAACTTTGCAATTATTATGATGTGCCACATAATTAATCAAAATCACTTTGAGAATTAAAATTATTAAGGTTATAAAGATTTTGTGCCTGATTCCCTTTGAGGACACTATTTATGATTTGAATTATAATTTTTTTAATACATCAATGTCATTAATTCTTATGATCTTACTGATATAAGTATAAATCTTATATTTAAGTTAATCAGAAACGAAGTAGGTGCTGTCACAACACCATGCTGTGATAGCGAAACGACATCGTTTAGTTTTACAAAAAAAAAAAAGAACAAAAATTGAATCACACGCACGCGGCTGTCTTGTTTTGTTGTAGAACAACCCTTTATGTTTAGGTTTTCTTTTTGGGATCAAATCCTTTAAGTTTAGGTTGACTTTAGGACAATAAGGAGAACTCAAAATTAATTAATTAATTAATTAAAAACACAAGCTTGACTTTAGGACAATAAGGAGAACTCAAAATTAATTAATTAATTAATTAAAAACACAAGCCTGTGACCACGTTTTTGTGTTTAGCCTAAAATTATAGTTTTAGACTTAAGGTTCACTTTAGGGAAAAAGGACAAGCTTAACATCTACGAAGTTTTTTCTACCATTATCACAATAATTCACCATCAGCCTTCATTACCAATCCTCACTCACAACACCATCTTGTACTCAATCACTTTTTTGTTTTAGGTATTGTAAATTATACATGTGTGTGTGTATGTATTATATATGTGTGTGTGTTATTCTAGAATTCACATCCTTAAAAGGATATATATCATATGCAAATATGAATGTCATAATTAAAAAAAAAATTATTAGTCATAACCAATGATCACATAGAGAATAATCAAATACCTTTTCAATTATAATTAAAATGATAATTAAAATAAATCATAACTAATATCACAATGAGTCATAACTAAGTCGTAATTAATACCACAATAAATTATAACCATAAGCCAAAGTAGGATACGCGTTATAAAATTTTCCTATGTATAGCTAAAGTGACAATTAATTGTAGAGCTTATTTTAATTAATTATGAAAAATAATAGCAATTCATTCATTAGGTTGTTAGCTTCATTTGTACAACTTTTTAACACTTCTTTTGCTTTTGAGGCAAAAAATCAAATTAATTTTTTTTATTTATTCATTTGTACCACTTTTGTCACCATCCCATTCTGCCCCTAATAGAATGATGTCGTATTGGCCAGTAATCCGAGATTACCAAAGGCCAACTTATAAAGATTCACACAATAGAGTATACATATGGGGCATACATGTGCAAAAGTAATGAATTTAAATCTAATTAGTTCATAAGAGCTATGCATAGATTAAATGAAATGACATTCAAATTAACATGGTTTTACAACTTGGATACAAACAACTAAAACTTGAAATTACATCTTGATTATAAGGCTTCTCAAGCCAAAAACATATAAAAGAAATGAACTATAAAGCTAAGAAGTATAATCTTCAAGATGAATACAAAATATGCAACAAAACAAATCTTCTACAAAGCTTAGGCGACATCGCCTCCTTGTCAATCACCTACATATATATAGGGGAGAGGGATGAGCTAAAACTCAATGAATGATATAAGAAATAAATGTTTGAATAAATGATATCCAAGATTTTGCCAAAACAATACATATTATAGCTTGCAACAAAACAAGGGATGAACCAAGTCCATCAATCAAAATCTTTCAAAGCTTCAAGAGATGTTTGCTAATATCTACATAATACAAGGGATGATTTTCATTGACAAAACAAGAGAATAACCGACCCGGAATCGATTAGACAAGCCCACTCATTGGTGGCAAGGGAGATATCTCAAACAAGGGTATTAGTTGTATTAAAGTCCCCTAGCACACAAGGACCTTTCAAGAATGTCATCAAAACAAATATAATACTTGATACAAAAACTAAGGGATAATCATTCATGCTTGATCAAATACTTGTCCAAAACGAAATAAAGATTTTATCAAAACATTATAACATAACTTTATTAAAAATACTACTCACAATAGCTCTTCGGTCGAGGGGATTAAGGCAAGGATCCAAGACCTACACATACATGGCAAAGTCCACTGAATGCATTTCAAAAAGACACGAGAAGATGCTCAATGATGGTTATGCAATGCACTCTCAAAACAAGTTTTAAATGAGTTAAATAGATCCCGGGATTTCTCCCCAAAACCAAGTCAAAACAAGGAAAACATGTGCTGGGAGTTAAATCAATGTTTTTCAGGTCTCAGAATGGATGCACAGAGATGAGTTGGGCCGAAGTGGCCTAGCTGGGTGAACTCGAGAGGTCTTAGCCGAGGTTCCACACCTCATGGCCGAGGTGTGGTCTCCTTGGCCGAGATGTGGGTTGGCCGCCCGAATGTTATAAGATGTCGGCAAAGATGTACAGTGGTCGGCCTAGGTGTGCAGTGATTGACCTAGGTGTGCATGCCAGATAGACTAAGGTACAAGTGATCGTGCAAGGTAGACCAATGTGAGAGGTCTGGACAAGAGTGGATCTTAGTGACCACACTTAGGGAAATAAAGTCTGGAATTCTGGGTTTCCTCTTGAAGAACATGAAGAACAGGATTATGAAGAACGTGAAGAACATGAGTGCTAAATATCACAACTTCTTATTCAAAATCTGAGATTTTATGATATGAGTTCAAAAACATGGACCTGGGTACCCACAAATGAAGGTTTCGAGAAGACAAACACAAAACATGGGACTTGATACAAACTTTTGGATCAAACATGGCTTTTCTTCAAGAACACAAGAACATTACCTTTCTTTTCAAAACAAAACTTTAAATCAATGCATGACTCATGAATCATGCTAGATCATGCAATGTGATTAGATTAACATAAAGAACAACAAGAGCAGATCAAGAATCTAACCTCAAAACTCAAATCAAATGGTTCAAGGTCTGCAAATCAAGCTTGGAAATCTAGTTCTCTCACTCTAAGAACTTCTTCTTCTCCCTAGAGTTTCTCTCTCCTCTAGACAAGAATATGGCAAATGATATGGATTTCCCAACTGCTAATGACTTAAACCCACTACTGGGACACGTGGCATCATTTGGTCAAGTCTCCTTAAAAAGGTGCCAGAATAAAAAAGACTGGAGTAGATCAAAGTGTATACAACAAGTAAGGTAGCATGGGCACTCTGACAAGGTAAGGATCCTGAATCAAAACATAGGCTTCGGACAAATAAGGTTTCCCTGATCTCGGCTAAGAAGGGTAACACTCAACCTCGATGATACACATCTCGGTCTAGATGATACACAACTCGGCCTAGGTGATGCACATCTCAGCTTAGATGATGCACATCTCGACCAAGATACAAGGGTGAAGGTGGAGGTCAACCAAGATGGTTCCAAGATGATCCTAAGTGTTGACGCACAACGGCCTAGGTGTAAGAGGTTCAAAGGTGTGACCAAGATAGATAGCCTAGGTTCAACACACAAAGCAAGGAACAAAGCATGAATCTTATACTTAGACAAACACAACCGCAAAAAACAAGACATGCTCCCATACTTAGACAAATTTTCAAAGTTCACAACATGCAAGCTAAACAAACCAAAATCATGTAAATCTTCAAGAATATGACAAAGGCAAAATGAAGGTTGTTATAACTTTTTAACACTTCTCTTTTTATTTTATTATCAGATTATTGTTATTAATGGAGGTTGATGGACTTGAGAGGAGTATAGAAGATAACGACAAATTGTTAAAAGAGTACAAACCAAGTCTTGGAACTGAGTTTGAGTCAGAGAAAATTGCATATCAATTCTACAAGGAATATGGAAGAATTATAGGATTTAGTATTAGAAAAGATTACCATACGAAAAGCAAGAAAGATGGTATAACGGTTAATAGAAAGTTTGTTTGCTGTAAAGAGGAAGAAAAAGATAAATGAAGTGAAATGGTAAAACAACCTCGACAAGACACAAGAACTAATTGTAAAGCATTCATGTATGTCTCTTTAGATCAGGAATTATTGAAATAGGTTGTTACAAAGTTTAATGATACCCATAACCATATTATGCGTCTTCCTCAATGTGCTTACATGATGCCATCTCAAAGAAAGGTTTATAAAGCTCAAGGTATAAATATGGAATTAGTTGATGCTACTGGTTTATTACTCAAGACATCACATGATCTCATTAGTACCCAAGTAGGCGGGAGGGAATTTGTTGGATCGCGCAAGAAGACCAAAAGAGCTACTTGCGTCGTAAAAAGACAAAGAGACTTTCAATATGGTGAAGCAAGTACTTTGTTAAGATATTTTCAAAAGCAAGTTGCTAATAATCCATATTTTTACTATGCAATTCAATTGGATGTTGATGAAATGATAACCAATATTTTTTGGGCTAACCATTAGATGATTACATATTATGAAAATTTTGGGGATGTAGTTTCATTCGACACAACATTTTGAACAAACAAAGAGTATCAGCCATTTGTTCTTTTTACTAGCTTTAACCATTTTAGAATGACAGTGATTTTTGGTGCCGTATTACTATATGATGAAACCACAATTGTAATGCCCTGAAAAGAACCATCTCAGATCTTGGTCTCCCAGGCATTGCCACCACACAACACATACAAAATAGAAACATACATAATAACAAGATTATAACATTCTTTACATTTCTTTCCCTTTGAACTATTTCCCAAAGATTTACTATGATGTCTTCTTACATACATAACATAACAAAACAGTTCAAAAAGTGAGACACATCTACAACAATTAAATCCCAAGTCTACTTCCCTTCAAAATGTGTCCCATAATACAACAACTTCAACACAAATATACAGTTACAAAACAGTTTCAAAACCCAAGACCAACAGGGTTTCAAAAGAATTGTATCCCGGCTCCAAAAAGGTTTCTTCATATCAAAATCATCCCTTAGTAGGCACTTTATCTTCATTTCCTGAAATTTGTTAACTTTGGGGTGAGCATAAGCTCAGTAGGTGATGAATTTAACAAGTTTTATAGCCAATTGAATAACCCATGATCATGCAATACAACATTTGAAATACATAAATAAAGTAGCATATAAACATCTATGTATGTGAGTGAAAATATGCAATGCATGAAACTGTTCTATCTCTTCACAATATCCTCAAGTGGTAAACATATTATGATGTCCCAAGTAAGAGCCGAAATTCAAAGCATACATACATAGATATAGATTTGCATACTGAAAATAGTCACACATTTGCCAACTCCAGAAATAACGAGGCAATGGGCACCCCAAAACATTTACCGTTCCACATTTGTCGTCTCCATAAACGGCGGGGACGTGGACACCCAAAATCATATTTTTTCACATTTGTCGGCTCCAGAAATGGCAACTCATGGACACCCAAAAATATTTTCCCACATTCATCCAACAATATGCATAAACAGGGCAATTAGGCACCTCGACTCCGTGCACGGGTACCTATTACATTACACAACTCAAACCCAACTCGACTCACTACTCGAACACATAGACTATTTACCCCCTTCTGTTTTTCAACAATCATCCTCATCATAATGTTAAGAGATATATGAAATGCATATGATGCATGAATTTGTAAAGCTTTAATTTTCCCTAAGATGATTTCAAATCATAAAAATTTCATATTTCTCACATCATCATTGAAGGACACCTCATTACCAATCCTTATCAACTCAAGGTGTACATAGAAAAAAGTTTCTAATCCTAAATTTCAACCTTAAAGTCATGTAAATACATTCAATTTCATGTTTTTGAAACCAATTGAGCAAAACCCCTCTTTATTGAACAAGTCTCAAAACTAGGGTTTATGGAAAATTTTGGGATTTTCTCTCTTCCAAAAATTGGGGATTATTTACACCATCAACTACAATAATCGTTATTAATAACCATAATTTCAACCATAATCACAAAGTATTATCCACATATTTCCAAATTATTTACTAACAACGCAATCCATACATAAATACATATATATATATATATATATACTACATGAATGACTATGAAATTACCACATAAGTCGTTCAAATTGAAGATATATCGAGTTAAAGACACCCCTACCTCGAAATTGGAAACTAGAGTTGCGAATCACTGTAGCTTGGTTTTCGTGCTCCTCGAAGGGGTTTAGTCTCCTTGGATACGATAGCCCTACAGTTTTCGTCATCACCAAAGTGTCTTGGCTCGGGAACTTAGGTATGAGAAGGGAAGGTAATGAATTGAGCACCCCACTCACCCGATTGAAGATCGGCCTCTACTAATCAGATGTGATTCTTATGTACAGTATATGCTCTTATTTCGATTATTATGCTATTTTTACTATGTGATACACACAAGTATAGACTAATTCACCCACTTTGGAACACTTTGATTTCATGTTTGTTTTGAAAAGTGTTTGAATATGCGTCACTTGAAAAAGTGAGCTCACATGTACATTAACCAAATCATCTCAACTTAAGCGAAAAAGCCTTCATCCACCGGCATTCAAAGAGTTTATCAACAAAACACTTAGCCTCATGGTATTTATGCTTGACATGGCAACAATCGTACGCATCCAATATGCTAAAACAAAAAAAAAAAAATGCTTAACCCCAAATGTCCGAGGCAAACCAAGAGAAAAAAAATAGTTAGAAAAAATACATGATCCTAAACAATGCAAAATGACTAATGCAACACATACAACATGTAATTAATAGGCTTGGTTACTAGTATGGCATGTGAGTCAATTCAAGGCATGTGATAAAAGCATGTATTCAATTAAGGAAGTTGAAATTGACATTTGATTAGTATGATGAGCTGAACCCCATGCGTGCAAACATGGATATAAGTCATGGTAATGACATGAAAATGTAAAACATGATGCTACCATTATAAGCAGGTAAATAAAAAGGAGAAAAAAAATGGGGGTTGGAAGACATACATGATATTACAATTTGCCCTCACACAGGACGGTCCAAATAGATGCCCTAATTAAACTAAATACTTACAACACCAAATAAATTAGCTACACTAATTAATTATTACAAATTAGAACTAAGCTAACCAATTAATGAACTAGCTATTACAAATTTTCGATGAACTACTAATTTAAGTACAATATACTACTCTTAGCATTAATTGCATGAGTCACGAATAGCGAAGAAGTGCACATGCAAGAACATGAATTTCTACCCGAAAACTTCTCTATTTTGCTGCCAGAACTGTTCTGTTTTGCATTCAGAAAATTAAACTGTTTTCTCCCCTGCCTCTGCTCTGTTCTGCCATGAAAATGGTTCTACCTGCATAAGATGAGGTCGCCAGCCGACCTTGAAAAGTGGTTAGTCGGATGGTTAGGTGGCTGGCCGACAACTATTTTTTGGGCTTTGCCCTGCTGCCACAGAAAAGAAACAGAGCACAAACATAGTATTTCCAAGGGATGTTTGTCCTTTCTGTCTCTCCCTATCATGAGACTTATTAAGGGAAGGGTAGGCCTGATTCGCAAATCATCAATTGACGCAAACTCATTTGTGTGATGATCAATGAATCGATAGGACAAAGTCGCAATAAATGACAATGAAAGACTAACAAAAACCTCCTCTCTATCATGGAGTTACCTCTCTTGGGAAGAAGTGGACATCGCTTCTCGAGTCATTAACATCACTAATGAGTATGGAATGACTCGAGACATGATAGGTTTAATTAACGTCCGATTGAACTTGAACCAATTTTATTACTCTTGTTACCATTTTAGTCCAATTTTATTAGCCTCTTTTAATTACCTTTCCATTTTTAATCATTTTAGTCCAAAAAGTGAGAATTATGTCCAATAAATGAGGAGAAGTGTCAAACAAGAAGTTTTTCTTGGCATGAGAGAGATGTAATGCTGTAGTAATGAACCTCCGAAGAGATTAAACCATTAAGTATGGAAGGGTCACTGTAGACGTGCCCGAATATCCCGACTCCGCGTGCGAAGGTGTGAAATCGTTTTGTTCTTAAGCTACTACAGTTCGGACTCAATGTCACGGTTCTGAATCTAATCTCGCAAAGTGTAATGCAAGATCGATAAATCACCAAAGAGTCCAAATCCGGCAAATCGTTTTGAAAAACTGATTTTTATAAAGAAGTGTCAAACATGGACTGCTTTCCCAGATACAAAGTCACCACCTAAATGTTTTATTTTGGGAAATTTAGGAAACCCTGACTCGTGCCTAAGGCCACGGGTTCGTCATCATCAAAGTTGCCTCGGCTCGGGAACTTGGGTACGAGAGGGGAAGGTTATGCAATGAGCACCCCCGTTCGCCAGATCAAAGGATCGGCCTTTACTAACATGATATTTTCTTTTTGAAAGCACATGTGTTCTTATTCCCCTTTATTAATCTATCATTATTACGTGATGCGCACAGCATACAAGTATAGACTAAACCGCCTAAAACATCTCATATTTGTTTTTTTTAAAACGGTTTGAAGGTGCTACTTACAAGTAGGCTAAGACGTGGATTTTGCCACCCTCAAGTGAGCTTCGAAAACAAGATTTTGCTACTTCGCAAAGTGGGCTTAAAACTCGCATTTCGATGAATTGTTCTAACTCAAACAATCCAACCTTCATCCACAGGCATTCATACATTTAATCAATTAAGCAGTTAGCCTCATGGCAAGCATGCTATCATGGCAGCACTCACACTCATGCAAGATGCTAAAGAGAAAACACTTACAGTGTACTCCGAGCCAAAACAACAACTAGTTAGAAATCATGCATGAGCCTAGTTCATGTTAAGATGCCTAATGCAACACATGCAAAATGCAACTAGAAATAGGCTCGGCTATTCTAAGATGGCCTATGAATGCAACACTTGATAACAATGCTGTTGAACACGTATTCTAGTAAATGTATTGAAATACAATGCGGTTTGTATGATGCGCCGAGCCTGGTGCATGCAAGACAGATGAATGAATGCAAACATGCTAGCATAAGGATGCTAATTGAAATATGCCCTAAAACTAACCATCGTAAGCGGTTAAGTAAAATGGAGAAAGAAATGGGGGTTGGAAGACATTCACATACTCACGCACACATATTACAAAATTTGCCCTCTCGACGGAGGGTCCGGATAAGTACACTAAGCTAGCTATGTTAAGCTAAGCAACTAATCTAATTATCTAATTAGACTAATTATTACATAATCAAATTGAATAACTAGCTAACACTAAGCTAATTATTACAACACGTTAACTAATTAACAAATTAACTAGTTTAATTACAAATTCAAAAGCTAACTAATCAAGTAAAGTTAATTACAAATTACAAAGTCTCAGCTCAGTTCTAAGAGTTCGAAGATGCATGCTCGATCGCCTCGCTCGAAAATCCGTTACCGGGCCTCATGTTGCTTCTGTTTGCACTGTTTTAGACTTCTGAAAATTGTACCAATCTCCAAAACACTTCTGATTCACCCCATGGACATGCTGAGAGGTCATCGGCCAAAGGATAAAGGTCATGACCAATTTTGAGGCTATCAGCCAATTATTGATAGCTGATCGGCACACTAGATAGCCGATCGGCCATGCCTTCCTGCAAACTCTCTTTTTTGCTGCAACAGAGCACAAACAGAGGCATGGCAATGTATTTGCAAGAAAATTTGTCTGCAACTACACCCCTTATCATGTCTAAGGCTCAAAGGTGTGTAGTGCTCGGCTCTTAAGCCATCAATCACGCATTTCGATGCATGATGGCCAAAGAGGCCGAGTTGTACAAATCAATGCCAAATGAATGCACAAAAATACATAAATGCCTTAATCTCTATCATGCATGATCAAGAGGGTCGGCTATCGAGAATTGAGGCACATTTCATCACTTCAAGTATGAAACGTCCCTCGTTTCTCGTGTTTGGCTTAACACCCAAACCAAACACAATGCAATGTATGCACAACTTAGCTAATGGCATGCAAACAATGTAATGCAACATGAGCATGCAAGCACCATGCAATGCAACTCAAGCATACAACAACATGCAATGTACCAAGCATGCAACAACATGCAAACCACAAACTCAATGGACTTAAACCAAAAGTGGAAAGATCTCAATCATGCCCAAATCAGTGGCCACAACACCAAAACTAAGGCACCAAAAGGGCAAGACATGCATGCACACATATTGGTCCATAAGCTAGGTAACAATACACAACCCTTAGATGCACTCAAAGGGTGAAAGAGCTGGGAGCATGGCAAGTCTATATGCTCTGAAATGTGATGGTAAATGATGTCAAATCACATACATGTCACAAATTAAGCATGCTAGTGGGCTCAAAGCTTAAAACTAGCAAAGGGACTTACACCACGGCTATGCAAAGCATGAAGCATAAGACCAAGGCAACCCAAAACAGTCCTAGATCATGCCAAAATGAGTCTAAAACATGTATGGAATGGGGCCAATACAAGTTAGCATGGTGAACACAAAACATGACGCATACAAGGCCAATGAGGAGGATTACACTACACCTATCAAAACCAAGTATGCGATGACTTCAACAACAAAAATCAGAGCTATATTATGGCAAAACAAGACCAAAAAAAAAAAAATACTGAAATGATAGCCCAAAGGCCTAAGCACGGTGGCATGCACAATGACCCATTCTTAAGGCATGAAACACCAACTCTTCAAAGAATTGAAAGAGTGACAAATGCAAGTGTATGACCACACTACAAGTACCGAAATCACATTTCAAATGATGCCAAATCATGAAAGTAGTCCAAGTAATGCATACTAATGGCTTGGAAACTCAAAGCTAACAAACTAGAATGCACTATGGCTATACAAAGCATGGCATGCATGACCAAAACAACACAAATTAGACCTTAAACATGGTAAAACATGGCCAAAAGCTTCTTAGAGTTAAGCCAAAATATGCTAAAATGATGGTTCAAACACATGATACATGTTAGGCTATCATGCAAGATTGCATTACAAGTATGTGAAGCATGCAAGATGCTATCAAACCAACCTAAAATAGAGGCATAGCATGGCAAAACAACACCAAAAACAAGCTGAGATATGGCCAATATATGCTAGACAAACATGCTATTTTGATGAGCCATCTATACAAGCATACAAGACACGAGGAGAGGGGATGACCCTCTCCTATTTGGGACCTTAAAATACCATTTTCACTACTGAAATTCCTCTAAGTTTCATTGGTGAGAAGGCCAAAACAAGGTGATCCCAATAGCTTAAAAAGATGGCACAAGAACAAGGCCAAACAAGGCCTAAGAGGGGGTAGACCACCCCTAACACAAAAGTGACCTTAAACAAACATTATAAGAATGCAAAATCAGAACTTTTTTCAGTAGAAAGTCAAGCCTAAATAAGCATGCAAATAGGTCCAAAAGCTTAAGCAAAAACCAAGGTTTAAGGGGTTAAAGGCTCACCCTTATAGAACCACTTTGAAGCTACAACTCCAGCAACTTTTTTGAGCTAAACCAAACCAGAAACACCAAAACCAGCTTCTAAGAGTCTCAGCAACAAAAAGGAAAGTGTTTCACTAGGTGCTTTAGTGCAAAAGTGTGAAGAAAATGCACTTTTGAGCACAAACAAGCACAAATATATATATATATATAGAGAGAGAGAGAGAGAGGAAATATATAGAGAGAGATATATAACTCCTATATCAAGATTTCAGAACCTCTGGAAAGGGAGAGAGGTCTCCCTTCTTATAGAAATTCAATTCCTAAGCTTGTTGAGCAATCTAAGGACTTGAATCAATCCCTCCATACGTGTATGGAGGATGAAAACTGTGCTCACCAGCTGTCACAGCTGGCATGAAAATATCTAAAAAAACAGATAGAAAGGTCTTGGCCAGAAAATATGGCCGATCGACCAAAAAGAATGCTGATCGACCAAAAAGAGTGCCGATCGGCCAACACTTATGGCCGATGGCAAAAAAACAAGGCCGATGGAACAAGGCCTTAACCGATGGGTTGTAGGGATGGCCAACAAGCCACCCTCTTCCCTCAGAAGCAAAACCACAAGTCCTTGCTCCACAACCAACCACAAAAACAGACAAGTTGAGAGTTCTTAAGGTAAGGCGCGCAGCTGAGACCTTCGGGAACTCAAAACGAACACGAGCATGGATGATCATCGAGTGTTCAAACGATGACATCCAAGTCTTGAGGACGGTCAAAAATGGGGTGTCTACAGTCTCTTTCGCATGCCTTAAACAACACTCGTTTGAAACAACTCTCAAACAAATAAAACCAAGAAAGAAGGAAGAGTGCAGAGATGGTTATTGCAAGTGTGACCACATGTATGAAAAGCATAAAATAAAAGCTATCAACTCAAATAGGTTGGTGTCTAGGCCTAAACCACCAAACCTATGAGGACTACAACACTACAAGCATACTATACAAATCATAAATAAAATAAACACTCTAAAATAGTCCTAAAACTCACAAAAACAGTGCTGGAATTAGTATGAAAAAGCTAGAAAAAGTAAGCAAAATTTTGGGAGAATTAAAGCTAGTAAAGAAGCCAAAGGAGGGGTGGCTAACCCCTCTACTTTTTGGACCTCAAAATCACATATTTTAGTCTTTTAAAACTCTGAAAATCAGTGGCCAAAAGTTGAGAAAGAAGTGGGAAACACAAGGACAAAAGCTTGGAGAACAAGGTTCAAAGAAGGGTGGTTAACCCCTCCACCTTTGGTAGCTTTAAGTCACAAGTTTCAGCCCATAAAAATAGTTTAAAAGCAATACAAAAACAGCAAGAAAAGAGAGAGAAGAAGTAGTGTAAAGAAGGCAAAAGTTATACCTCTTGAAGAGAGGTTACTCTTTTGTTCACAAACCAACAAGTGATTACCCACAAGAGCTAAAATTTCAGCCCAAGAACCTCAGCAAAGAGACCTAAAATTTTGGTTTAGGACGTGTTGGTGTAGTGTATATGTATTGCAAGATAGAGAGAGCTTTTCAAGAATTTGAACTTTGGTAAATTTTTCTAACCTAAAACCATAAGGGATAGTCAAGTATATATAGAAAAACAAGTGCCTCAATCAGAAATATCTGTATAGAGACAGTTGGTGCAAGGCATGCACATGGGGGGGACAACTGGCAGCAAAATATCTGTCTGCCGAGAAACTTGGTCGGCCGACCATGTAGGGAGACGTCTGGCCACTAAAATTGGCATGCCTGGACACATAGCTATCCAGCCACTTGAAATGGCTGGATTTCTCATCAACTGGCCGAGGTGGCTGGCCTGTTACTTAAGTGGTCGGCCAACTACTTGCGGAAAAATTTGTTTTCAAGCTCAACTTCAAATTGGCATATCTACTTCATCCGGACTTGGTTTTAGGTGGTTCTTGAGTCTAAATTGATGCCCCAAAAGTCTACTTTCTAATGGTGGTGTCCACACATTTAATTATTAGTGTACAAATAGATATGCCAAATTTAGTGAAGGCTGCTCATTTCTCTCTTAACAGTTGGGATTAAAAGCTCAAAAAAAACTAAGCCTTTTGCTAAAGATTCGAACGATTGCACAGCGTAACATTTCATCATCAAGTGTTCAACCTAAGGCGCCCAAGTCTTAAAGGTGGTCAAAAATGAGGTGTCTACAATTACACTTATGACGTCAATGAACTTGCGAAACAATCGGTACAAATGTCGATCTAAGCTTTCTTTCAACTTTCCTCGGAAGATTTGAGTGGATCTTGGGAATAAGATTAGAGAAATCTATGGTTTATGGACTAGGGTTTTGGTAAAGTAAGGTTAGAGAGAGAGAGTATGAAAAGTGGAATGAAAATGAGTGAGGATCGACTTTTTTAAAATCTGTTGTCCTGACAGACTGCGCGAGCGCAACTTCATTCGCTCAAGCGAACAGCACAATTATGTAGGGATTGCTCGAGCGATCATTCCACCGCTCAAGCGAAAAATGAGAAGTCCCAGAAGTTTTGCAGAGTTACAGTGAAATTATTAGGAACATGAATTCTATGCTCAAGCAACAATTTCATTGCTTGAGGGGTCCTGCTTGCAAAATAGCCAACTACTAAGAGCTGAAGATCTCCACTCAATTGACCAAATGACCGCTCGAGTAGTTCAAAAAGCTCAATTGTCACAGCAACATCATTTGAGTGGTTATTTGAAACTTTCTTGCATGCAATGTCGGAAAAAAATCTTGGTACCATTTTTACAAACCAAGATCAGGCAATGGCTAAGGGAATTTCTTATATCATGTTTGATGTTACTCATGGATTATATACTTTTCATATAATAGCTTGGGTTAGACCCGACCCTTTTGTATTCCTGGATCCATGATCCGATACTCTTTATCGTTGTCTGTACTCCTTCTTGTCTTGTTGTTATTAAGTTTGGAGTTGTTGGTGGTGTTGTGAACAAGTTGGTAGTTCATCTTTTTAAAGGAGATTAGGTCTATTTTCTTCAAGTTCGCTCGAGTAGTATTTCCTGCATTCAAACGATCTTCTACAGCCTGTGAAACTTCTGGAAAGGGGTCATTGCGCACTTGAGTCGTGTTTTGGCCGTCAAACGGTCGCACTTATTCGTGTTTTACGCTCGAGCGATATTTTGGTCGCTCGAGCAGTCTGTGCGTATATCAGATTGGGAGAAGGGCTTTTTGTCACTTTTTCATCTCCTCTCTCTCTCTCTCTCTAGTTCTTGCTTCAAACCCTCTCAGACACTTAATCCATTGATTTCACCACCATGGTGCTTTGGAGTAAAACAAAAAGCTTGGTGAGGGCTTCTATTTAATCTGAGTGGATTGTCATTTCGTCACTGGTGATTTTTGGGTTGTTTTCTCTTCTTGCTTGAAGTAGTGATTTCTTTGATCCTTTTCAATACCTCGTTATAGATATACATGTGGTAGTTTTTATAGCATTTAAAAACAAGTTTGTTAAGAAATTTTACAAAAGTATGATAGGGGTTTGGGGTTTGGATTTGGGGTGTATGATTTGGATGAGTTACGGGTGTTTTGGTTAATTGAAAGGTAGCTGTGCATATTAGTGTTGAAAGTGGGGGAAAATCCTAATTTATCCTTATGGGCTTAATTAATACTAAATGGGTGAAGATGTGTAATAACCGACTGATATGTTAAAGAATTGGAATAGTGGTTTAGTTATTAAAATGAAACTTAAGTGGGTTTAGTAGTGGCTTTTGATTAACCTTGTATTGTAGAAGTAGTTTATGAATTGGATTGGTTTAAGGAAAATATGAAGTTTTGGCCAAGAATGGACGAAGTTGATTGTTTTGAAACAATGGATTTGGTTTTGAAATGAAAAATGGTTGATTTGAAAAGGGGGAATTAGTTATGGATTTATATTGTATGAGTTTGATATCTATTTATCTATTTGGAGGTTTTGTCCTTGGTCACCGGTAGAGGATGGCATTGTGGTTGTTGAGTAGATGATGTGTATGTGTTACACGTGTACGGTATTATGTAGTTTAGCATGTTATGCTATTATTGTGTTCTGGTTTTGGGGGTCCGTTTCCCTTCGAGTGAGGCCGATCAAGCGTGGCGCCTTGACAAAGGTTCCTCATCCCTTTCGGTTTTTGCCCGATAAAGTGTGAAAGGAGGTCCGTTTCTCCATATTGAACCGGTAAAATGTGGCACCTTATGATAGGTTCCTCTTCCTTACGGTTTATGCTCGGTAAAGTGTGACCTTGGAGTCATTCTCCTTTGGGTGAGGCCAGTAAAGCATTATGTGTTATGTAGGTTGCATCATTTGCCATTCGTGCTGTAGGCCAGTGGAATTTGAAGTATGTATTATGTTCAGTTAGTTATATATAGAAATATATGTTTCTTGGTATCTTGTTATGGGTGTTCCTTTCCATTGGGATTATGGTCAAGAAAGATAGTAGATGTGTTGTTATATAAGTATGTGTAGTGGATTGAGTTATGTGATTGAGCTATGACTCGTATATGGGAATATGCTTTCACATCAAAAGTGGAGACAAAATTCATTTATATTCACTTGGAAGTTTAAAGTAACAAGGTTGTGTTGTCAATGAAAGCTTTTGGAACTAAACTAGATAATTGGAAAGAAAACAAATGATTTTACACCTTGTGGTGTTCAAATGGATAATTTTGGAGACAATGTACTTATATAAGTATATTTTGAATATCAAGCTGTCACATCACTCATATTGTATGTCATGGTGCATTCATGATCATAGATATCTATATGTTATTATTGTTTAGGATCATGTTGGGATCTCTACTGGACTTTATGTTCATCCCACGTTGCTAATCATTTTTCAAGTACAAGTTGAGAGATGATTCAAGATCGGTGATTTTCCTTACTTGTTGGCCACGGGCCTATACTTGTTGGCGGAATGCCATTATTATAAAAGGGTTAAAGCTTACTTTTAATGTAAAGATGTAAGCCTACGGGCATTGGTCTAAATGTAGTTCCTGTTGCATTTCATATATGGGGAGAACTTTCATTTATTTATGAATGTAATGTATGTATAGTTCTACATATTCTTAATGAAAAGGATTTATGTTAATGGATATGGTAATGTTATTCGGGGAATAACAAGTGGGGCATGACATTTCACCTAATGTAAAATGCCTTGAAGCATTTGGGCTATTTGTACAAGGGCAGCTCAACATTTGGAAGTGACTTTAAAGCTTGCATTTTTGGATATGAAGATGAAAATGAGTTAGTTGAAGCTTGGAATTCTTTGATTATTAAATACAACTTGGAGAAGAATACATAGATGAAGAAAACTTGAGAACTTAGAGAGAAGTGGGTGTACGTGTATATGAAATGGTCATTTAACGCAGGTATGCGAAGCACCCAATTTAGTGAGAGTTTGAATGCAAAATTAAAAAAGCACTTAAAATCTGACCATAATATTGTTCAATTCTTTACCCATTTCGATCAAGTTGTTTTGGACAAGCGGTGTAATGAAAGTTATGCTATTTATCAATCTAGACAAAAGTTACCAAGAATAAACATAAAGAGTTGTCCCATGTTAGTTCAAATAGCGACATTGTATACCCCTCCTATCTTTGACTTATTCCATGGCAAGTTTGACAAGTTCTTTTCTTGTCAAGTAAGGAAATGTTGTGAGTTAGAAGGAGAAATTAAATATGTGATTGGTTTGTATGAAGAAGATAGAGAGTATATTGTGGTGGGTGCAATGGAATTTGATAATTTAGGAGGCAAAACTCTACAAAATGTTCGTTGTACTTGTCGAAAATTTGAGAGTTTTGAAATTTTGTGTGGTCATGCAATTAAAGTGCTCCAAATTTTGACAGAGTTAAGAGTTTGAAAAAGAAAGACAATGTACAAAAGAGTGGTGGTAGATTAAAACCTTGGCATGAGAAGATTGAAAAGAGGACAAAAGTTGTTTCACGACCTTGCATCACTCAAGTATTAATCTTATTTAGCTATGTAATTTATATATTTTTATTTATTTATTTATTTATTTATCTTACATTGTGCAATGTACTTATAAATATTTCAAAACATCCGTAGAATATTGACCAATGCAACAATAAAGAGTTTTTTTTTTTAATATTCTTAAAAAAATAATTTAGAGAATTGACCCACTTTTTAAACTATTTGGGAAACTAACTTGCTTTTTGAAATCACATTTTGAAAATGCAATATATCTTAGCGAAATCCCTGTCATCATAAAATTTTATTTTTAATATGCGATTTCAAGTTAAAATTGTATGTTAAAAATACAATTTTAATTTAAAATTGCATTTTCAAAATGCGATTTCAAAACGCAAGTTAGTATCTCAAATAGTTTAAAAAGTGGATAAATTCTCTAAATTGTTTTTCTTTAGAATATCTAAAATAAATAATAAATAAAAAAAAAAAACTCCAACAAAAACATAGAAATCCAAAATTCATCTTTAAATTTTTTCTTTTTATTTGTTACAATATATTGGTTCAAATGTAATGGCAATGGCGGTGTTTGGCAACTTGGTTTTTGGGTTTTTTTTTTTTTTTTTTTTTTTTCACTACAAGACAAATGTTTTACAAAACCAAAAAAAAAAAAAAATAAATCCAAACAAAATATCACATCAAACCCCATAATTATTTTACTTTTTCTCTCACAAGCATCACATTCAACCACAAAAAAACCCAACTATCTTTCCAAACACAAAAAAAATTTCTCCAATAAAATCCTACAACTAAAAAAACCTACAAAAAAATTCACTTCCCAAGCACCCACATTGTATTTGCTCATAATTATTTAGGATGTTCAAACACCTTATTGTTCGCAAATGATGAATTATGGGTATAATCTTTTCACGCATGACGTTAACTGTCCACCATCACACCCACAATCAGTGCTTTTATCTTCCCAAGTATCATATAGTCCACCAATTTCTCAAGTATTTAATATACCTACATTTGAAAGAAAAAAAAAATTAGTCAATAAATTTTATTCTAAATACATTTTCTTATATATTTTTTTTTTCAAGAAATTTCAGCTGATCCAATAGTACAAACTCCCATAGAGGTTTCGTCATGTTTGAACAAGGATGAATTTGTTAATTTCTTTACCAATTCACAACCAACCCCACAAAATCGAAAAAAATGACATTTGATTAACATTTAACTATATATTGCCTTATCATTACTGTAATTTTTTACTTTCCAAAAATATTGGGTTGGATCATATTATTTTTTATTCATTTTAATGATTTTGAAATATGAATTTTGAATGATTTGGTATGTGATGAAATTGGATTTAGAGTTGTTTTGAGAAGTTGGTAAAAAGTTGACTTTTGACTTTTTACCAAGCTTTTTGGATTTTTTGGAAGTGATTTGGGAAGTTGGTAAAAAGCTGACTTTTTGCTTTTTAGTTTAATATTTATTTATGGTGTCAAATCAAATTAAAATGACCAAAATACCCTTACCCAACATAAAAGATTTATTTTTTTATTTTTTTTTCATAGGCCCTAATTTGTAATTTTACAACTGCGTTTTTGGCACTTGCCAAATGGCTTTTCTGGCTTTTTGGCAGCCACGTTTTTTGATATTTTGTCCAAAAACGTGGCTTTTTACCATGTTCCCAAAATGGCACTTAGAATGATATTGAACATTGAATTTGTAGGTTGGTTCCCAGTTTGAATTCCACTTTATTTATTTATTTTTTTTATTTAAATTAGTTGTTACAATTATATATATATAGTAGTTACGTGCACTTTTTGTATTATACGGTTATTATATGGTTATTACAGGTTGCATAATTGAAGTACCATTTGTTTCAAGTGCTTATATTTCAATATTGGTTTTCTTTTAAAATTTAAGGTACATTACATCGGTAGTTCCTAAATTTTGTCCCTTGTGTCGTATTGGTCCTTACACTTTTAATTGACTCAATTTTGATCCTTAATTTTTTAGATTTTTGTATCAATTTCATTCAATTGATAATGACGTTAGGATTTTTGAAATAATTACTAAATTGGTTGATGTTAACTCAGTAAATTGATAAAGTTTATAAATTTGTCCTTACGTGATACAGGTCACTCATATACATATTTTCATAAATAAAAAAATAACAATTACAATAAATTGAATTAAATTGGGACAAAATCAAAAAAATATATAGTCAAAATCGAATTAATTAAAATTACATAAATTGAAATGACATAAAAACAAAATATAAAAATATTGATACAATTTACCCAAAAATTTATAAGAACTAATGGTCACATTCTTGTGTTTCTACTTTATTTTTTTATTTTTTATTTTTTTGTTTTGAAAAATGTTTTAGAGCTGATGCATGTATCTTGTTTTTTTTTTTTTTTTATTCTTCTTTCCTACCACGTCTGTGGAGCTCTCTTTAGAGCTCTAAATCATAATTGTTTTGTTTTATAGCTTCCTTATTTTCCTAAAGTCAACCTAAATCTAAAGTGTTGTTCTACAGCAAAGCGAGGCCTCAGCGTGTGTACGATTCAGATTTTTTGTTTTTTAATATAAACTAGACGATGCCATTCCGCTGTCACAGCATATCCTGTTCCTGAGGTAATCCACCTTAAACGCTTTTTTATATAATAAAATATTTAAATATTATCATATAAAAATATATAATAGATCATAATCAAATATCACTTTAAGCATAAGACCCGATGTTAGGAATGTAAGAAAAATCGAAAAAATCTACCAAACTGATTGAACCAAACTAAACCGTCTGTATTTGGTCTTTTTTTTAACAAAAATTGGTCTGTGCACTTTTAAATTCGATTTTTTTCAATTTTTGGTTCGGTATCGATTTTAGCATCATATGCACCGAACTAAACCTAAACCGACCGCTTCAACATTTATTATATTTATAATATATATATAATTTAATAACATAATAATATTAATAAATATAATAAATTATTAATCTCCATTAATTAACCCTATAATCCCAATAACCTAAGTTAGTATAACCTTATCATATATGATCTTAACTCTAACTCACTATTCTTGAAGTCTTAGTATTTATTATTAATTTTTGTTTGTATTTGTGTTAATCTATAAATTGTAAAATATTTATTAAATGGATGAATAAGATATGTTTGAAATGGGAGACAAATGACTAATTTAATATTTTTACATAAATGAGTGACTATACTAAAAAATGGCTTAAATTTGAAAAATACTAAACCGATTAAATGCACCAAATCGAATTATTTCAATTGGTGCAGTTCGATGGGGTTTGATGGGAGAAGTGGTCTACATCAGTATTCAAAATAATAAAACCAACATTAACAATTCGGTGAAAAAATTTACCTAAATACCGACCGATTACATCGTTACTTGATGTAACACTTTAGACATAACCAAAAATATAAGGAATTAGTAAAGACCTTTTCGATTAATAACCAGAATAATATACCATGAGTTATAACCAAGTTATAATTTGTGTATTATAGAATTTTTCATTGTTTTCTTTTTCAGAAATTTTTTTTTGATACAAGTGGAATTCATAATTTTTGATAAATTTAATTAACACAAATAAGAATTTGATTTTAGGTTAAGAATACACCCTTTTTTTTATAACTTTAAAAGAAATTATTTTTATGATCTTATTTTACATAGGTTCATACACGGGTGTTTCGGAAACTTTTCAAAGAAGTCAATTTTTTGGTTTTTGCAGCTTCTTTACACAAAAAAAAAAAAAAAAAAAAAAAAAAAAACAACTTTTTTAACACAAAAAAGTCACAAAAAGGCCAAAAAAAATTAACTTTTTACCAACTTTTTAAAATATCACACAGTGATAAAAAATTTCATCAATCATTAACAAATTGTTTGTATTTAACTTTTAATTGTTAAAATTTTTTACACATAGAGTATTAAAACTCAAAATTAATTTTTTATTTTAAAAATAAATATTTACGCATTGCACAGATCAAGTACTAGTATAATATTAATGTAACGAATCTCACCACTTCTGTATATTTTTGATGCAGCGCTGACACATCAAATAATAAGATACGATAATAAAAATAAATGGTCTACATGAGTTATAAATGGCAATTATCATATGGCTAAAAAAGAAGCAACTCCATAAGATTATATAACTTGAGTTTTTTGGAATGCACTCTTTTTTACTCTGTTAGTAAAATTACAGAGTAATCCGTTTAATTAGGCCTCGTTTAGGAATATACTATTTTAGTAATTTTTTAGTTTTTTGGCTAAAACATAAGCTAAAAAAAACTAATATGTTTGGAGTGACTTTTTGACTTTTTACGAATAGATGTGCAAAAAGTAGAGAGAAAATGAAATCTTTGACTTTTTGGTATAAGTTATAGGCTTTTTGATTTTTTTAATAATTTTTTGGCTTTTAGACAAAAACAACTACTTGCCAAACGAGGCCTTAAAAAGAAAATAATGATAAAAAATAAAAATAATAGAAAGTGAAGTTAAACAAAGAAAAAAGAAGAGAACAATTATTTTTCTTGTATATAATTAATTAAGGTGGAAATTTTGTAAGAAAATAATTGAAAATTATAATTTTGTAGTTTGAAAAAAAAAATAAAAACGACAAAAAAAAATATTATATTTTACCTAATTGTCCTTGTTCATTTTAAGCAAACATTTTACATCAAACTATCAACTTAATGCTACGTCAAAATCAATCGTTAAAATTAATTTTAACTTTGGGCATAAATCCAACATCTTGTAGGTGTTTATCAGTCTAATTGTTTCAAAAATTCTTTTCACTACGTGTTCATTTCTACGTCATAATACGTGGATCCTTTTAGAGTATTTTCAAAAAACTCTTTAAAATTTGTTGTATTTCCTCCAATGTGTTAGCTATTATAATAACTATTCTAGGCTAACTATATTTAGAAAACTTGAAGAGATTTTTTTAAAACAATTTATATGAATAGATAAATAAAATAACATTGAATCACATAAATAAAAAATTAGTCAAATAAAATAAGAAATATATATTTTTGAACTTTAACTAGTAAAAATTAAAAGTATCATTGAATTCAGAGATGGGACTATATAGGGATTAGGGGCACGTCTCCCCTCTCATTTATTAAGTACACTTTTACTTCTAATTAGAATTTTTTTTTTTCATTTAACTCAATCTTTATATTTCATCTTTCTTTTTAGAACAAATAACGAGGATAGATAAATTTTATGTTTTAAGTGGCTGGATTTTAATTTTGAATTTATAATTTTATTTTAATTGATTATAATTTTTAGTATTTTTTATTAAAAATATACACATAAATATCATGTATCATATTTTTATTAATAAAATTATAAATGGTGAATTACGTTAATAGTCTTTATAGTTTGGGGTTTGTGTTACTTTGGTATTTGACTTTTTAAGTGTAACACATTTGATCATGAAGTTTTAATCTTGTTTCAAATAAGGACAACTGAAGATATCATTAGATTTTTCAAGGGTAAAATCGTCAATTTGATAAAATATAAACTAATTTGACAAAAAAAAAATGTCAAACAAATATTTTTGAATTTTTAAAAATTATTTCTACCCACTAAAAATAAAATTATGTAAAATTAATAAATTTTTTAGACATTTATTTATTTTTTTTACCAAATTAATTTTTATTATGTGTTTGGATAATGATCATGTAAAATTAATTTTTAACAATTAATTATGTAATTTTTATTAATTTTTATCAATTTTACATAATTTTATCATTGGTGGATAAAAATAATTTTAAAAAAATTTAAAATATTTTTTTAACATTTATTTTTGTCAAATTAGTTTATATTTTATTAAATTGATGATTTTACTCTTGAAACTAAACAATGGTATCTTCAATTGTTCTTATTTGGAATAAGATTCAAAATTCAGGATCAAATGTGTCACAATTGAAAAGTCAGGGACCAAAGTGACACGAGTCTCAAACTAAAGGAACTCTAAGTGTAATTTTCCCAATTATAAACTTATTCAACTCAGTAAGTTAACCTTAGCCAATTTAGTGATAATCTTTTTATATAAAAAAAGAAAAAAAAAGAAAAAAAAAACTAAAAATATTATCAATTAGACCAAATTGACATTTAAAATGAATGGTCAAAATTGAGCCTATTGAAAGTATAAGAACTAAAATGACACAAATGATAAAATATAAATAAATTCCTTATAATTTGTCACTATAAATGCTTAATTCTATCAAAATATTTTCTTATAATTATTTCTATCACTGTCATTTCTCTCTTGTTTTTCTCCATATATATCTTCTTTTCTTTTCTTTTCTTTTTTGGTAGACGTGTGATTATATTTTAAACTGTGATTATCATTATATTTAGGCTTTGTTTGGCAATTACATATTTTAGTTAAAAACTCAAAAAGTCATAAATTGTCATATCACTCTATTTACTTTTTTACACATATTTTTATAAAAAGTCAAAAAATTACTAAAATAATTTATTTTCAAACAAGACCTTAGTAATTAAAATAACAAATAAAAAAATTTATCGAATAATTAAAACCTAACTAAGACATATAATTTTAATATCTCATTAATCTTTAGTCATTCCATTATCAAATGAAAATTAGATTCGAGTAAAAATTAATTTAACAACGCTAAGAATTTAATTTAATAACACCCCTTATGAATCAAAGTCGCCTTTGAAATTGCTCTTTATTATCAAATTGAAATGATGATGGTGGTTGGATAAAATCATGCCTAACACGTTTCACTAAAATATATAAAAAATAAAAATATTTTTTCGTAATATTCTCAATAATAATCCCAACATTAATAATTTTTTCCCAAAGATTGATGAACCAACAACCATGCACATCATTTGTGTTGGGCCCCACTACATATAGATGTCTGTTTCTTTATCTCAGAGAGCACATGCTGAACCTGAACTACTAGTTGTACCGCATGTCTGGAAAATATCTTTCTCGCTTTAAATGAAAGTTTAAGAAAATATTTACAGATTAGTGATGAGGGAAAAGGAAAATTATAAAGAGTTTGTATTATATAGATTAAGAAAACATTTACATATTAGTGATGAGGGAAAAGGGAAATTATAAAGGAAAAAATTAGTCTAAGGTTCCTCTTTTATATTTAGTAATGGAAGAGATGTATAATATTATGTTTTAATGTCTAAGATCCCTTAACCCCCACACTCATATATTACAGAGAAATTTCTCAAATCAAACCTCATTCTCTCTCTCTCTCTGAACTCTCTTCCTCTATATCAAGTGGATAACAACAAATAACATTCAAATTGTGCCTAAGCAGTTGAAGAATTAAAAGAAATCGATTACCTTGAGCGACAGAACATCTCGGATCACGAGGCGATAAAGGCAGAGAATTAGACGGAGTAGCGGCGGTCTTCTTCGGCTCAACTTCCACAACTGCACTCGCGGTTTCAGCCACCACTACCGCTGCCACCGGCTGCGGTGGTAATCGGACAAAGAGAGGCAAGCGTTTGGCGATGGAGATGCGAGAAGAGAGAAAATAAAAGGTGTGTGGATTTGTAGAGTTGCTTTGTTTTGGAATCGGAGAGGCAAAATAGAGAGGAGTGGTGGTCATCGCCATTGTTGCAAACAATTGCAGAGCCTGTGTGTGGTGACTAGGACTTGCAGAGAAATTCCCATAATTTCCTCAGTTCATCAGAATTTCTCATCTTCGTTGATGTAGTAGAATAATTCTTTTTTTAATTTACTTCTTGGTCCTCTTGTGGTTTGTCACCCATTACTTTCCACTGCAATTGCAGTAGCGCCCTTTGCCTGTCTTCTTTGGATTTCTGGACATCCAACTCCTCTTTTAGTTTCTTGCACTCATCTTCATGGTGACCCTTCAAGGCCTTTAATTGAACTTCGTGTTCATTCCTGATTACCAAAAAAAAAAAAAAAACAATAACATTAGTGGGATTTATACAAATTAAGCATTCTAGGTTCCAGCTCGAAACCAAAGAATTTCTCGGGACCAATCCAGAGAAAATTCAGTTAAAAAATCAGAGAATTTCTCTGGTTTCAACTTAGAGAAAATTCAGTTCAAAAATCAAAGAATTTCTCTGGTTTCAATCTAGAGAAAATTCAGTTCAAATGAAAAAAAAATTCAGTTCACCAGTCCAAACACACACCATAGATATACCACACCTATACACACAAATTCATTGAATCTAATACTCCCAAAGATGTACTCAAGGGAATCAAGGGAGGAAATCCACACCCTTCCAACATAGGTGATTTGTTCTTTGAAGGGTCTCTGAATCCATATGCAGATGATCCCTATGCATTTGATTAGAGAAAATCATTTCCTGGATTGAACCAATGGCACAAAATCATTGAAGCAAAGTCTTTTGTTCTTTTCCATGTCTGGATAACGGTGGTGCATCTGGACTACTTCATCGAAAAGCGACAGCACATGTCATGAACTTTCTGTGCAAGAGCTTGAAGTCCAGATCTGGACCAATTTTCTCTGTGACATGAATTTTCTCTGGATCAACTTGAGGGACCTTAGACATTATGAAAATATTAGATGTCCTTTATGCTATAAAATCTTAATACGAGGAACCTTAAAAAAAAACCCCATTATAAAGAGTTTGTATTATGTACATTTTATAATTAAAAATATATATATAATTTTATACTTCTTAAATTATAGCTAACAAAAAAAATTTATAATAAACATTACATAAGATATAAACAAACATCTTAAAATAATATCATTACTAAAAAAGAAAATTAATCTCAATTAAAAAAGAAAATGGCGTTACGTAAGGATTGTTTGGAAAGAGTTTGATATAATTAAGGGGTAATTATCAAAAAAGTGAGAAGTTAAAAAAATAATTGCAAACTCATAAAATTACAAGTGATTTATACACTAGATTGTGTAAATAAATGTTGTACTTTCATGAATTTGTAATTATTTTTTATTTTCCATTTTTTTATATTTTCCCTATAATTAAAAAGTTAAAAAGTTAATAAAAAGAAAAAATTATTGAAAAGTCCAATTTAAGGAGGGTATAAGGCATTAGATCCTATGTATATTTTTTCTTTGTGAGAATCCATTTATTATTTTGAAAGACATTTTGTTTTCAATTTTATCCCTTAATCTATCTGTTGAATTTTTTTATATGTTTAATTTTTTTGAACCTATTTGTCAAATTTGTATCTATTTGTTGGAATGTCTATTTGTTGAATTTATTTAACCTATTTGTTCAAATTTTGAACCTATCTATTTAAATTTTATCTATACAAATTTTTTTTATCTGTACAAATTTTTATCTGTACAAATTTTCGTCGCGGAATGTCACGATTGGCGACCAAAATTTTTGGTCGTTGAATGTGATAATTGGCGACCAAACTTTTTGGTCGGGAAAATATTACTTTTCGCGACCAAAGTGTTTTGGCGACAAAATAAATTAGTCGCGGTAATTAAATATTTAGCGACCAAAAATTTAGTCGCGAAATCCAACTTTTGCCGACCAACCACAATTTTGGTCGCGAATTACTTTTGCCGACCCTCAATTGGCGACCAAAGTAGCGACCAAAAAAATTGGTCGCGGATAACTTTTGCCGACCAAAAATTGACTTTTAGCGACCAATTTTTTTGTTGCCAAAAGTGGTAATTCTTGTAGTGACACTTTGATCTAATTTTTAGGTGGGATCCATGTGTCGAATTTCGCCGGTCTAAATGGTAACGCGTTCTATGCCGCGTTGTGATTTACGTGGTATATTTGGTTACTCAAAACTATTATCGGGTGAATAAGAAATTGAAGCCAAAGAGAGCCCCATGGAAATAGTGTTTTTGCTGAAATTTCCTAAAGGTTTGGTTTAAGGCTTGTCCCACATTGATTTAGTGGACAAGTTTTGAATGGGTTTACAAGACATGGGATTATAACTTGGGGAGAGCTCCAAGGGGCACCCCAAATTTATAGAAGTGAGAAGTTATGGGCAAATTAGGCTAGACCCATTGAATCCAATTTGGATTCAAAAATAACCACACGCGCACTATCGTCTGGCTGGTCAATCGAGGTTGGGCCTGGACTTGTCCGACCCAATACCTATTTTTTTAGGCCAAAAATATTTGAATTTAATTTTATTTTTTGGTAAAATAAAATCTGTCTTCAATTTTTGAATTCAAATCTGTTTGCACCTCTTCAAAATTCCTGTACAATTCCATATCTGTCCAATAGATCTGAATCTGTTCAAACCCATAACAGTTTTTTATCTGTTTGAAAATCAAACCAGATCTGTCCGAACAGGTACCATACCTATTGAATTCAAATTGAAAGGCCACTATTCCATCTATAAATAGGCTGTCTCTCATTTGGTTTTTTCACTCAATTTTTGTCCCAAATTCTGCTTGCCCTCTGCATTTTGTTGCATATTTTTCTTGTAGACGACGAGCGACGAACGGCGAGCAGGCTAGCGGTGGTGCGGTGGTGCGGCGACGACGAGCGACGAACGGCGAGCAGGCTAGCGGTGGTGCGGTGGTGCGGCGACGACGAGCGACGAACGGCGAGCAGGCTAGCGGTGGTGCGGTGGTGCGGCGACGACGAGCGACGAACGGCGAGCAGGCTAGCGGTGGTGCGGTGGTGCGGCGACGACGAGCGACGAACGGCGAGCAGGCTAGCGGTGGTGCGGTGGTGCGGCGACGACGAGCGACGAACGGCGAGCAGGCTAGCGGTGGTGCGGTGGTGCGGCGACGACGAGCGACGAACGGCGAGCAGGCTAGCGGTGGTGCGGTGGTGCGGCGACGACGAGCGACGAACGGCGAGCAGGCTAGCGGTGGTGCGGTGGTGCGGCGACGACGAGCGACGAACGGCGAGCAGGTTACCAGTGGTGCGGTGGTGCGGCGACGATGACAACTACTCAGCATATGCTCTCTCTCTTTCTCTCTCTTCTCTACTTAGTCACCGTATCTTTGTCATTTGGGCCACCGATTTTTCCAAAATAATATTGAATCTGTTGGTGTCCTTTTACAATTTGCAAACTAATATTGAATCTGTTGGTGTCCTCTTATGATTTTTCCAAAATAATATTGAATCTGTTGAAATAATATGTGACATTATTTACATTATTACTTAATTAATAATTTTGTAGGGTGTAATTTTGTATTAATTATCTTATGTTTGATTTATTATTTAAAAATTTATTTCATAAAATTTGTTAAAAAAATTAAAATTTAATTTGCTAAAAAATAAAGAAAAAATAGAAAGCATGTATTATTTTTATATAATTTTATATTTTTAGAAGATAAAAGTACTTTTAAAAATGTTTTTAATATATATATATTTTTAAAAAAAAATTATTTTTATTTGTTTAAAATATATATTTATATCTATTTATTTTAATATCTACAAATCTGTGACATTGGTTAATTATGTCAATAGTGTGATATTAATTGTATTTTTTAAAATTTTAAGGAAGGTGAAGGTAACTTATGGTGTATTGTGAAGTAATGTTGTGATGATCAAATTATATAACTAAATTTGTTTATTATTTAATTTGTCATCACTGTATTTATGCAAAGGCACCACCGAATGACATGTAAAATGGCACGTTAAATGAAGCAAATTTGATGCAAAATTTAGTTATTCTAAAATTATTAGAGAAAAAGAGACCCCCCAAAAAAAAATGCTTCGTTAATTTCATTCCCACTTGACACAGAGTTGAACATTAGTGCATTAGTGCTGTCAAAAAATGTCTAGTCAATACTTCCACTCAATTTTTTTTGTTCTTCTTTTGTTTTATTTGTAATAAAATCGATCCTGCCAATTTATAGATTTTGTCCAAATGTTGAAAAAAAAGTCAGTTTTGTTTAAAGAAATCTAACATTTTCATTAGGTCATACTTTTTTGTGGAACATTTAAAAAGTATTCTAACCATCAAATATTTCAATTTAAATAATTTAATCTCTATACTTAGCTCAACTTTAATTTAGTCATTTTGTCTGAATTTTCATTAAATTTTTTCATATGTACACCTTAAGGTGAATTTTAATGTTGGTGTCCTCTTATTATTTTGGAAAAATCGTAAAAGGACACCAACATGTAAATCTGTTAGTGGTTCTGCTATATCAGTTGTAACATCAAGAGTTACGTCATAGAAGCACATAAGAACACCATCTTTGGAGGATAGGATATCTGTTTCTATGAAATCTGCACCCTCTTCAATAGCTTTTTGAAAGAAATTCATTTTTCACAATACATTAATCATAGAAAAAGAGGGACATCTTAAGTAAAAAGTGCACACGAGACATTGGATACATCCAGTTTACCTCTCAATTGTGGCAAAAAAATTGAGTTACACGTTTATATTCTCATAGCAAGACAAAATTCAAAATGCTGATGTAGACACCCCATTTTTGACCGACCTTAAGACTCAGACGTCACCGATTGAGCGCTTGGTGATGTTGCATAATGTGCTCGTTCAGAAGTTTCAGAGTTGCGGCCGTGAGCCCTGCCTCCGGACTTCCGAACCCTCTTCTGTGCCTTGTCTCGGTTTGCGAACCAGACTCGGTTTTCTCTGCTTCTTTTCCTGAGGGGAGGGAGAGGTCCCGTAGACCATCTCTCAATGTCCGTAAGCTACATTTGGTGGCCGTAGGCCATTTTTCCCATTTCGGAGTCCGGTTTCTGGTTTTCGGAGCCGTCAGGCCGTGTGCCTCGGTTCGGGACCGCTTAACCATCTCCTATTGCTCCGGTTTTTGGCATACTTCCTATTTTCTCCCTTTTGAGGGACACTGGGGGCTGAGAAACCTACTTCGTGGCCGAATGCCACTTTCGGTGCTTGACAACCCATTTTCGGGACCCCGAACTGCGCGTTTTGGCCCCCGAACATTCGTTTTGCAACGGTTTCCGTTCATTTTTGGCAGGTACCTCTGTTTTATCACCGGGAAGGTCACTGAAGGGTGAGAAGCCAGTAATTGTTGCGGCAACCAGTTATACATCCTCCGACGCCCTCCGGCGCCCGTTTTTCACACTTCCGGGCTAATGTTGAACCCCTTGGACCCGTTTTCTCAAACTTTGAACCACATATTTGTGATGTACACACTTGGGAGGACCCTAAAAGTTGGTGGCCGGCCATTAATGCTACTTGACCCTTTTGACCCCCTCCTTCCGAGCCAATGTTGAACACCCTTGGGCCACTTTCTTGAACTTTGAACCACATATTTGTGATGTACACACATGAGAGGACCCTAAAAGTTGGTGGC
>NW_021025078.1:607096-634960 GCF_004153795.1 Camellia sinensis
AAATATAAACTCATTTGACAAAAATAAATGTCAAACAAATATTTTTGAATTTTTAAAAATTATTTCTACCCACTAAAAATAAAATTATGTAAAATTGATAAATTTTTTAGACATTTATTTATTTTTTTTACCAAATTAATTTTTATTATGTGTTTGGATGATGATCATGTAAAATTAATTTTTAACAATTAATTATGTAATTTTTATTAATTTTTATCAATTTTACATAATTTTATCATTGGTGGATAAAAATAATTTTAAAAAAATTTAAAATATTTTTTTAACATTTATTTTTGTCAAATTAGTTTATATTTTATTAAATTGATGATTTTACTCTTGAAACTAAACAATGGTATCTTCAATTGTTCTTATTTGGAATAAGATTCAAAATTCAGGATCAAATGTGTCACAATTGAAAAGTCAGGGACCAAAGTGACACGAGTCTCAAACTAAAGGAACTCTAAGTGTAATTTTCCCAATTATAAACTTATTCAACTCAGTAAGTTAACCTTAGCCAATTTAGTGATAATCTTTTTATATAAAAAAAGAAAAAAAAAGAAAAAAAAAACTAAAAATATTATCAATTAGACCAAATTGACATTTAAAATGAATGGTCAAAATTGAGCCTATTGAAAGTATAAGAACTAAAATGACACAAATGATAAAATATAAATAAATTCCTTATAATTTGTCACTATAAATGCTTAATTCTATCAAAATATTTTCTTATAATTATTTCTATCACTGTCATTTCTCTCTTGTTTTTCTCCATATATATCTTCTTTTCTTTTCTTTTCTTTTTTGGTAGACGTGTGATTATATTTTAAACTGTGATTATCATTATATTTAGGCTTTGTTTGGCAATTACATATTTTAGTTAAAAACTCAAAAAGTCATAAATTGTCATATCACTCTATTTACTTTTTTACACATATTTTTATAAAAAGTCAAAAAATTACTAAAATAATTTATTTTCAAACAAGACCTTAGTAATTAAAATAACAAATAAAAAAATTTATCGAATAATTAAAACCTAACTAAGACATATAATTTTAATATCTCATTAATCTTTAGTCATTCCATTATCAAATGAAAATTAGATTCGAGTAAAAATTAATTTAACAACGCTAAGAATTTAATTTAATAACACCCCTTATGAATCAAAGTCGCCTTTGAAATTGCTCTTAATTATCAAATTGAAATGATCATGGTGGTTGGATAAAATCATGCCTAACACGTTTCACTAAAATATATAAAAAATAAAAATATTTTTTCGTAATATTCTCAATAATAATCCCAACATTAATAATTTTTTCCCAAAGATTGATGAACCAACAACCATGCACATCATTTGTGTTGGGCCCCACTACATATAGATGTCTGTTTCTTTATCTCAGAGAGCACATGCTGAACCTGAACTACTAGTTGTACCGCATGTCTGGAAAATATCTTTCTCGCTTTAAATGAAAGTTTAAGAAAATATTTACAGATTAGTGATGAGGGAAAAGGAAAATTATAAAGAGTTTGTATTATATACATTAAGAAAACATTTACATATTAGTGATGAGGGAAAAGGGAAATTATAAAGGAAAAAATTAGTCTAAGGTTCCTCTTTTATATTTAGTAATGGAAGAGATGTATAATATTATGTTTTAATGTCTAAGATCCCTTAACCCCCACACTCATATATTACAGAGAAATTTCTCAAATCAAACCTCATTCTCTCTCTCTCTCTGAACTCTCTTCCTCTATATCAAGTGGATAACAACAAATAACATTCAAATTGTGCCTAAGCAGTTGAAGAATTAAAAGAAATCGATTACCTTGAGCGACAGAACATCTCGGATCACGAGGCGATAAAGGCAGAGAATTAGACGGAGTAGCGGCGGTCTTCTTCGGCTCAACTTCCACAACTGCACTCGCGGTTTCAGCCACCACTACCGCTGCCACCGGCTGCGGTGGTAATCGGACAAAGAGAGACGAGCGTTTGGCGATGGAGATGCGAGAAGAGAGAAAATAAAAGGTGTGTGGATTTGTAGAGTTGCTTTGTTTTGGAATCGGAGAGGCAAAATAGAGAGGAGTGGTGGTCATCGCCATTGTTGCAAACAATTGCAGAGCCTATGTGTGTATGTATGTGTGTGTGTGTGTGTGTGTGGGTGGTGACTGGGACTTGCAGAGAAATTCCCATAATTTCCTCAGTTCATCAGAATTTCTCATCTTCGTTGATGTAGTAGAATAATTCTTTTTTTAATTTACTTCTTGGTCCTCTTGTGGTTTGTCACCCATTACTTTCCACTGCAATTGCAGTAGCGCCCTTTGCCTGTCTTCTTTGGATTTCTGGACATCCAACTCCTCTTTTAGTTTCTTGCACTCATCTTCATGGTGACCCTTCAAGGCCTTTAATTGAACTTCGTGTTCATTCCTGATTACCAAAAAAAAAAAAAAAACAATAACATTAGTGGGATTTATACAAATTAAGCATTCTAGGTTCCAGCTCGAAACCAAAGAATTTCTCGGGACCAATCCAGAGAAAATTCAGTTAAAAAATCAGAGAATTTCTCTGGTTTCAACCCAGAGAAAATTCAGTTCAAAAACCAAAGAATTTCTCTAGTTTCAATCTAGAGAAAATTCAGTTCAAATGAAAAAAAAATTCAGTTCACCAGTCCAAACACACACCATAGATATACCACACCTATACACACAAATTCATTGAATCTAATACTCCCAAAGATGTACTCAAGGGAATCAAGGGAGGAAATCCACACCCTTCCAACATAGGTGATTTGTTCTTTGAAGGGTCTCTGAATCCATATGCAGATGATCCCTATGCATTTGATTAGAGAAAATCATTTCCTGGATTGAACCAATGGCACAAAATCATTGAAGCAAAGTCTTTTGTTCTTTTCCATGTCTGGATAACGGTGGTGCATCTGGACTACTTCATCGAAAAGCGACAGCACATGTCATGAACTTTCTGTGCAAGAGCTTGAAGTCCAGATCTGGACCAATTTTCTCTGTGACATGAATTTTCTCTGGATCAACTTGAGGGACCTTAGACATTATGAAAATATTAGATGTCCTTTATGCTATAAAATCTTAATACGAGGAACCTTAAAAAAAATCCCATTATAAAGAGTTTGTATTATGTACATTTTATAATTAAAAATATATATATAATTTTATACTTCTTAAATTATAGCTAACAAAAAAAATTTATAATAAACATTACATAAGATATAAACAAACATCTTAAAATAATATCATTACTAAAAAAGAAAATTAATCTCAATTAAAAAAGAAAATGGCGTTACGTAAGGATTGTTTGGAAAGAGTTTGATATAATTAAGGGGTAATTATCAAAAAAGTGAGAAGTTAAAAAAATAATTGCAAACTCATAAAATTACAAGTGATTTATACACTAGATTGTGTAAATAAATGTTGTACTTTCATGAATTTGTAATTATTTTTTATTTTCCATTTTTTTATATTTTCCCTATAATTAAAAAGTTAAAAAGTTAATAAAAAGAAAAAATTATTGAAAAGTCCAATTTAAGGAGGGTATAAGGCATTAGATCCTATGTATATTTTTTCTTTGTGAGAATCCATTTATTATTTTGAAAGACATTTTGTTTTCAATTTTATCCCTTAATCTATCTGTTGAATTTTTTTATATGTTTAATTTTTTTGAACCTATTTGTCAAATTTGTATCTATTTGTTGGAATGTCTATTTGTTGAATTTATTTAACCTATTTGTTCAAATTTTGAACCTATCTATTTAAATTTTATCTATACAAATTTTTTTTATCTGTACAAATTTTTATCTCCTCGCTAGATCTCTAATTCATGATAGTCTTCATGGTTATCGCGTCTCAGTTATTGGATTGATTCAATACTCTATGCCAATAAACAAGGCTCACTTCTCTATGCCAATAAACAACAAGAACAGTAGCAGTGGCTATGATGGTAGCAATACTAGAGGCTCCTGAGAGTGAGAGAGAGAGAGAGAGAGCCAAAACGGCGGTGTCGATCTGTGTAAAGGTCTCGAATTGATCTACAACAGTGGTGAATTCACCACTAACACCACCTTTACTCCGTCTCCTCCTCCGCCCAGGGTCTTCAAAACTGTGAGAGAGAGAGAGAGAGAGAGAGTATGAGACGAATGGTGAGTCAGCAACATCGGAGGTGGCGGAGATGACGGTGGCTAGGTTAGATCGGAGTAGAGAGAAAATGGAAAGAGAGAGAGAGAGAGAGAGAGAGAGAGAGAGGTGTTTGGAAATAAACAGGAAGAGTAATGATATATATACGTGGGTATTTGGTCATTTCGTCTAACCATCTCCTTATGGACAAAGTATTTTAGCTTGTGAACTTTTAGTCAAACAAAATCTAAATTTAAATTTATGGACTGAGTATCTTAATAAAAAAGTTATATAAAAAATGTTTTTTTTTTAAAAAAAAAATTACATATTCTTTTCTATAAAAAGTGCAAAAATTATTCTCAAATACTTTAAATTCTTTTGACTTTATATTTTAATTAAAAAATCATATTTCAAACCAACCCTAAGTGCTATGGAGGACAATTTTCTTTCACCCCACTATGTCCTTACCTCTCCCGCCCCAGTGAGAAAAGTGGGGCGGGGTACCGTGCCCATTTCTGGCCTGCCCCATGCTAATTTTATTTTTTAAGTACATATATGTATATAATTTTTTAATATAATAAAACTAAAGTATTAAAATATTACATTTAATATTTATTTTTACTTATCTATTTTTCATCTTATATTTTTTTATTCCCATTACTTAAAAATTATTATTCATAACATCCTATATTATTTCTAATTTTTATTACACTACAAGAAAAGAGGGTAAAAAACACGGAAGCATTTGCGATGGCGCGTTCCCCGTCGCAAAAAATGATTTTTTGCGACAGCAGATTAAACTGTCGCAAAAAGAGTTTTAGCGACGGCGTTTAACCGTCGGTAATAAAACTGCACGGGTAGGTAAAAAATGGGGAAGTATATTAGCGACGGCATTTTGAACCGTCGCCAAAAAAAATTTGTTTGAGACGGCATAAGTTTGTTGTCGCAAATATTCAACAATTTGCGACGGCAAATGTCCATCGCAAAAAAATGATTATCAAAACGGCGTCGGTTTATTAATAATTCTGTATCATTTGCGAAGGTGTAAAACTTACCATCGTAAAAAGTAAAAAAAAAAAATTTCCCCCCTCTTCTCTTTCATCTTGCCGCTCGATCAGTTAGATCGAAATCCCTAACTGTTTGAAACAAAAAATTTTCCCCCAAAATCCCCAAACGGGCAACGAACGGCAAAGGGCTCTCTCTGGATGAGCGACGAGCGACGAACGGCGAGCAGGCTAGCGGTGGTGCGGTGGTGCGGCGACGACGAGCGACGAACGGCGAGCAGGTTACCAGTGGTGCGGTGGTGCGGCGACGATGACAACTACTCAGCATATGCTCTCTCTCTTTCTCTCTCTTCTCTACTTAGTCACCGTATCTTTGTCATTTGGGCCACCGATTTTTCCAAAATAATATTGAATCTGTTGGTGTCCTCTTACGATTTGCAAACTAATATTGAATCTATTGGTGTCCTCTTACGATTTTTCCAAAATAATATTGAATCTGTTGAAATAATATGTGACATTATTTACATTATTACTTAATTAATAATTTTGTAGGGTGTAATTTTGTATTAATTATCTTATGTTTGATTTATTATTTAAAAATTTATTTCATAAAATTTGTTAAAAAAATTAAAATTTAATTTGCTAAAAAATAAAGAAAAAATAGAAAGCATGTATTATTTTTATATAATTTTATATTTTTAGAAGATAAAAGTACTTTTAAAAATGTTTTTAATATATATATATATTTAAAAAAATTATTTTTATTTGTTTAAAATGTATATTTATATCTATTTATTTTAATATCTACAAATCTTTGGCATTAGACCATTTCTAACCCTGAATCAAACCTAGCATCAAATTTAAAATTTGGTGAAAAAGTTACTGTTTGGTGCTTTAACGGTTGCACCAAATCGATATTAAATTGAGATTTCAGCAAACAATTCATCAAACTGAGGACAAAATACATATTTCATCAAAACACTGTGTGTGACCATTGGAGGGAGGAACCGGTCAACCAGCCGGTTGCCCGGCCGGTTGACCAATCGGTCGACCGAATTTCTAGGTTCAAACCGGTCAAAAAAGGTTCAAACAGGTAAAAAGAAAAATTATATTTTGCCTTATCGGCCAGTCAACCAACTGGTCAACCCACCAACAACCCTGAACCAAACCAAACCTGAGCATCTTTTTTCAGAGGCTGTGTTGAAGGAAGCTGTGGATTTGGTAATCGATCTGAGAGAATTATGACTATTTGTTTCATTTGGGTTTTAATGGAATTGAGGTCTGTGAATGCAGGAGAATCTGAGATGTAGCAGAAAAGGTCTCTCCACTGAGTCTGCTCAGCAGAGGTTGGAGCTTTTTGGGCACAACAAACTTGAAGAGAATGAGGTGCTATTTCTGAATTTTAATGTTGGTGTCCTCTTATTATTTTGGAAAAATCGTAAGAGGACACCAACATGTAAATCTGTTGGTGGTTCTGCTATATCAGTTGTAACATCAAGAGTTACGTCATAGAAGCACATAAGAACACCATCTTTGGAGGATGGGATATATGTTTCTATGAAATCTGCACCCTCTTCAATAGCTTTCTGAAAGAAATTCATTTTTCACAATACATTAATCATAGAAAAAGAGGGACATCTTAAGTAAAAAGTGCACACGAGACATTGGATACATCCAGTTTACCTCTCAATTGTGGCAAAAAAAATTGAGTTACACGTTTATATTCTCTTAGCAAGACAAAATTCAAAATGCTGAAACTAAAGCATCTGTGACAGAATTTAAAAAATAAAAATAAACAAATTTACATTTATGAATATATCAAAGATTTTCTTTTGTTGATCAAACCAGAAGGCAGGGCTAATCTTTATATATATCTACACTATTTTATAAAGGAAACACGCCAGTTGGTATGAACACAAAGATGAAGCTGGATACGCTTTTTATTATTTCAAAATTTTCCTTGATGAGTTATTTTTTACAGTTTAAATGAGTTGTTTTATACTTTTTGAAGGGCAAAAGCATAAACATCTGAGGCAATTTCTAGAACTTCCACGTCTTCCCAGGTGGTGCAAGTGCCGAGAGGTTAGTGTTTTATTTTATCATTTTTTTCTTCAATTAATTGATCTCACGTGTTGCTGTATAAGTATTTCATTTTTTATGTTCTCCCATCAAATCGGTAAATAACTAACTAGGATAAGACCACCTACCTATTTGAGAGAAATTGGATGGATAGGTATCATTGTACATGAATACATAGGTATTATATTTAGAGTTACTTTGATGAGATATTTTTGTGGATGTGTACAAATGATGGATAAGAGTTGGATTGATTTGCCAAATAGGATGTCGAGCGCATACATTAATGGGATTGCTGAATTCCTTGTATTTGCCTACACCAATAGGGTTGAAGGTTCGATGATCAGTTGTCCGTGTAGGAAGTGTGAGAATCGATACCATCTTGTACGAGAGGGTGTACGGGAGCATCTGATTTTGAATGGTTTTTTAAAAAAAATACAAACATTGGATTAATCATAGGGAATCTTACGTATCTCTGCATGATAATCGAGAAAATGAAACATTAGCTAATTTAGACATTGGGGATGATATGATTGGAATGATACAAGGGGCTATGGGAAATCCACATGCCGGTACAAGTGTTGAGGGTAATGAACCACAGGGGCCTGATCCCCATGCATCTGAACCCCAGCTTGGTCCAAATGCAGAGACTGCAAAGTATTTCAAACTTCTTCAAGATGCACAAAGTGAATTGTATCTGGGTTGTCAGAAGTTCACAGCTTTGTCATTCATTGTTCGACTTCTACATTTGAAGGTGCTTAATCAGTGGACAGACAAGTCTGTTGACATGTTGCTTGAGTTATTGAATGAGGTGTTCCCGTTGGGTGTGAAACTCCCGGACTCATATTATAAAGCTTAAAAGGTCACAACAGATTTGGGCTTCACGTATGAGACGTGGGATGCATGTCCCAACAGTTACATGTTGTTTCGAAATGAGGACGCCAATCTTGATAAATGTGTCATATGCAACAGTTCTAGATGGAAATCAAATGGTGATTGTGATTCAAATGATCCTAACAAAGGTGGCAAACGAATAGCTGCAAAACAGATGAGGTATTTTCCTTTAAAGCCAAGGTTGCAGAGGTTGTTTATGTCATCCAAGACGGCCAAGTTAATGAGATGGTGTGCAGAGGAACAAACTGATGATGGTGTCTTTAGGCATCCTGCTGACTTCCTTGCATGGAAAGATTTTGACCGTCAGAATATTGACTTTAGTAATGATTGCCGAAGTGTAAGGCTTGGCTTAGCATCTGAAGGTTTTAACCCATTCAGGACGATAAACATAGTTCATAGCACTTGGCCTGTTGTGCTCATTCCATACAACTTGCCGCCATGGATGTGCATGAAGCAACCATTTCTAATTTTATCCGTGCTTATTGACGGCTTGAAAGGACCTGGTGACAAGATTGATGTGTATATGCAACCGTTGAAAGAGGAGTTGAAAGAGCTATGGAATGAGGGTGTGTCAACATTTGATGCATCAACAAATCAAATGTTTCAAATGCATGCAGCTTTACTGTGGACAATTAGTGATTTCCCTGCATACGCAAACTTGTCAGGATGGAGCACTAAAGGCGAATATGCATGTCCTTGTTGCAATAAGGAAACTACATCATGTTGGTTGAAGCATAGTAAGAAAAAATCATACTTGGGTCATCGCAGATTTTTACCTACTAGCCATAAGTTTCGGAAGGATAAAGTATCATTTGATGGTAGTCGAGAAGTCAGACTCAAACCAAAATTGTTGTCTGGAACTGAGATGTTGCTACAATTAGAATCTGAGGGTATTTTAACCCAATACAAGAGGGATGACCTTAAGGAGAGGCATAGGAGACACGTAGAGAAGGAGAAAGTTGGACATCGCACCCATAGCTGGAAGAAAAAGAGTATCTTTTATGAACTGCCATATTGGGAGCCCAATCTAATAAGACACAACCTCGATGTGATGCATATAGAGAAGAATGTTTGTTACAATGTGTTGTAGACAATATTAGGGGTTGTAGGAAAATCGAAGGATGGTGCTAATGCTCGGCGTGATTTACAAGATATGAACATTAGAAAACCCCTACATTTGCAATTAAGAGGGTCGAATAAAGCCTATTTACCACCAGCACAATTCACGATGACCAAGGATGAGAAAGATTTGTTCTTGAAAGTGTTGAAGGAAGTAAGAGTTTCCGACGAGTATTCACCCAATATATCACGTCGTGTGCGCTCACATGATAGAAGTATTGGGGGTCTTAAGAGCCACAATAGTCATATTCTGATGCAACAACTTATTCCATTGGCTATTCAAATATCGTTACCGAAGAATGTAATTGAACCCTTGATTGAATTCAGCAATTTCTTTAGACAATTGTGTTCCAAAGTGAATCGTGCGACGGATTTGCAATATATTCAAGATCGTATCGCTGTAACACTTTGTCATCTAGAGAAACTATTTCCTCCGAGTTTTTTTGATATAATGGAGCACTTGCCTATACATCTAGCTGATGAAACATTATTGGGTGGAGCGATTCAGTTTCGATGAATGTATCCAATTAAGAGGTATCTTCTTACTTTGAAGCCATACGTGCGTAATAGAGCTCATCCTAAAGGATCAATTGCTAAAGGATATCTTATGGAAGAATGCATGAATTTTTGTGCACAATATCTCAATGATATGGAAACCAAATCTACTCGACCCGTGAGGAACTATAGTGGTGCTGATAATCTGGGTCATGCTATTGGTGAAAACACAAGCTTTTATCTTGACAATACTTTTTGGGTACAAACTTATCGGTACATCTTATTCAATACAAGCGCGGTTCAACTATTCATAAAGTAGGTAAAGTCACTCACTCAATAATTTATTATGTTTTATTGAATTTTCAACCAAATTTTGTTTATTGATAAATTTTCAATCTACACAGCAAACACCTTGAAGTACTTAAGCTCAAAATGCCTCGTGTCGACGATTATCAGCTTCGGCGTGAACATTTCGAAACTTTTCACATTTGGTTCAAGGAACATGTATATATTTAAGTTTATAGATTCTAGTTACTTAAGTCGAACTACATTTTAAATTTTACATTTTCGTTTTAAATAGGTCCAAACTTTGCGAAGGACTACTGATGTCATATTTTCTGAAGAGATTATTCTATTGGCAAATGGTCCTCATAACCTGGCAAGGAGGTTCAACGGGTATATACTGAATGGGTTTCGGTATCAAGTAAAGGCCATGGATGATCGTCGAGCCACACAAAATTGTGGTGTAGCTTTGAAGGCAGATACCATAAGTTATGCTAGTCGGAAAGACAAGAATCCTCGTGTGGGGTCTGTGTACTATTATGGACAATTGACAGATATTGTTGAGATTCGATATTCCAATGAGAATAAACATGTGTTGTTTAAGTGTGATTGGATTGACAATATTCACGGAAAGAAAGAAGATGTCTTCAATTTCACGTTGGTGAACTTCAATCATTTGTTGTACCGAGATGATCGAATTACCAATGAACCTTTCATCTTGGCATCCCAAGCAGAGCAAGTTTGGTATGTTGCAGGCCCATTACAACTAGACTGGCAAGTGGTGGTGAAGATGTCCCAAAGAGGTTTATTTGATATGAGTTCGACTGATCCACAAATCAAGCCATATATGAGCCAACAATTGGAAGAAAACATAATGCTTCATGATGAAGAAGTTGGTTGGGTGAGGGAAGCCGTAGAAGGGGAAACAGTTGATGTTCAAATAGGCTGATATTTAATCAACATCAATAATTCAATTAAGGCCAAGGTTATAGTTAATCATCAGTTTCTTAATTTACTTTGTCTTTGTAATTGTATTAGTTCAATTAATGTCATATTATAGTTAATGACAAACCATTGTATATGTTTCTAATGTCAATTAATATTATATTGCTTGCAGATTATTATGGGAATGAAGAGGAAGCCTGATCATCCCCGGTGCATGATGTCTGATGTGCTACATAACAGGACATCAGTAGCACCACCATTAGAGGAGGCATCACATCGGCCACCATCGGAGCGGCTAGTAGTGCCACCACCATCTGACCAGCCATCGCAGCAACCACTATTACTGGCACCACCATTAAAGGAGGCATCCCAGCGACCACCATCAGAGGGGCCATTAGTACCACCGCATCGACCACCATCAGTGGCACCACAGCAGCTACCATGTACTCAGCCTCCACGCCTACCACCGGTGCGTCCACCATCAGTGGCACCAAAGCAGCTATCATCCCGACTACAGTCATCAGCTTATGAGCCATCAGCAGGTATATAAATTTGCTTTGTTTTATATGAAAATTATTTAAACATACATTTATTTATTCTCATTATATATAACTTGTTTATTCTCATTGTATTTTGCAGACCCTTCGACTTTTTCACAGCCCACCTCAGTTATAAGAATTCGATTTGTATTCACATTATTCAAATTTGTATTTGTTTATTATCATTGCATATTGTTTATTGTTATTGTATCTCGCAGGTCATGTTAGTTCTTCATCAACCTCGACTAGGCGTGGTAGAAGATGTGCCAAGGGCATTAGGGAGTGGGGGTCTAGTAAAAAACTGGACATACAATTTGATGAAAATTATTGCCCAATAGGGGATAACGTAGCTAAGTTAACTACTCAACTTGGCATTATTGTGCGGAATGGTAACATTGTTCCTCTTACTTTTCTTGACTGGAACAATGTCCCTGATGATATTGTTGATGCTATCTGAAAGGAAGTGAAGGTAGTTTATTTTTGTCCAAAAATTCGAATTCGGTCTAGGTGTGTTATTATTATTTAAACTTTGAAATTGTGTTTTATAGGACAATTTGAATATATGTCCAGAGGAGTACAAGCCAACTTGCATAAAAAATTGCAACAGCATATGGAAGGATCATAAGAACAAGATTAAGGCTAAGTATTTCAAGCCTAGAAGTTCTGATCCTAATCTGAAGGATGATGTTCCTTTGCACATTGTGCCAAGCTAGTGGGAAGAACTTATGGAATATTGGCGTACTTTCGATGCTGAAGTATACAAATAAGTTATATGTATGATATGTAAACATACAAATCATATTTATATACTTACATTTGTTGAACCTGTTATAGAAAATTGCAACTAGGAACGCTAAAAATCGGAGAGCTCACGGCATAACTCATACCACAAGGCGTACTACTTTCGCTCAGATACGGCATGAGGTTTATATTTTATTGTTTTATTTTTGTATATAAATAAACATTGTATATTTGCAAATTATTTGGATTCTAAGTTTCATATTTCTAAAAAAATGTAGATGACCAATAAGGGGGAGTCTACTGATAAGATGAATGTTTGGCTTATGACATGTAGAGTAGATGACCCAGAGGTTATCCAGACCTTAGTAGTTTCCAAACACCTTTGCTTGTATTTAAAGTTTATTTTTTATTTTTTGTGTGTCAACCATCTTAATTTGGCATATACTTGTATGTCTTATTCAATACAGGATGAGTTTAATCGTCAACTCTCTATGCTACCTGAGGATTGTCGGACTTTGGAGGCTACGAATGCCATTTTTCATGAGTTGATAGGTCTTGACGGACATGGATATTGTCGTACATACGGGAGAATTGTGCCTCGGAGAGCGATGTATAAAGATGGTGCTGGGCCATCACAGTCAACACCCCAGCCATCGACTATTGTTCAGATCACCCAGCAGGTTCGTGCAGAGCTGAGGGATGAGTTGAGGGAGGAGCTGCGAGCAGAGTTCACTACACATTTACAGCAGATGAGAGCTGAGATGATGGCCTTAGTGTCACAGGGGGCGAGTGTGGATCCCAACAGACAGGTTCGATATAAATTACATTGTTTGATAGTTCAATTTTCATACAACATTATGTATAAAATTCAAATATGATTAATACATTATGCATTGACTATCATAGGTTCCTGATGCATCGAGTGGCCACCGGGCATTTAGGGAATCTGCAGAAGACGAGAATCCATATACACCACCACCAGAAGATCAGGTATAAAATGTATCTTTGCATTCTAAGCTAAAATGTATTTTTGCATTCTTTACATTCTAAGCTAAGAGACTTGTGGGAGGAGACGGGACTCAAATCGGGTTCCCAGATTGGGGGTTAGAGCCGAATTTAGCACAAAACTTGGCACACACAACCGCCTAGGCACGAGAGACTTGTGGGAGAATACGGGACTCGAATCGGGTTCCCGGTTTGAGAGTTAAAGGTGGATTTCACTTTAGGCAAACTAATTCCTTAAGAAACTTGAATTTGAGGTCTTAACGCCCCAAAATCACCAAACGGCGTAGATTTAGCACGAAACTTGGCATGCACGACTGCCTAGGCACGAGAGACTCGTGGGAGAAGACGGGGCTCGAATCGGGTTCCCGGTTTGGGAGTTAGAGCCAGATTTCACTTTAGGCAAACTAGTTCTTTAAAAAACTTGAATTCGAGGTGTTAACGCCCCAAAATCACCAAACGGCGTTGGTTTAGCACGAAACTTGGCACGCACGACCGCCTAGGCACGAGAGACTTGTGGGAGAAGACGGGGCTCGAATCGGGTTCCCGGTTTGGGAGTTAGAGCCGAATTTTGGTCTAGGCAAACTAGTTCCTTAAGAAACTTGAATTCGAGGTGTTAACGTCCCAAAATCACCAAACGGCGTCAGTTTAGCACGAAACTTGGCACGCACGACTGCCTAGGCACGAGAGACTTGTGGGAGAAGATGGGGCTCGAATCGGGTTCCCGGTTTGAGAGTTAGAGCCGAATTTTGGTCTAGGCAAACTAGTTCCTTAAGAAACTTGAATTCGAGGTGTTATCACCCCAAAATCACAAATGGCATAGGTTTAGCATGAAACTTGGCACGCACGACCGGCTAGGCCCGAGAGACTCGTGCGAGAAGACGGGACTCAAATCGGGTTTCAGTTTGGGAGTTAGAGCCGGATTTCACTTTAGGCAAACTAGTTCTTTAAGAAACTTGAATTCGAGTTGTTAACGCCCCAAAATCACCAAACGGCATCGGTTTAGCACGAAACTTGTCAGGTACGACCGCCTAGGCACGAGAGACTCGTGGGAGAAGACGGGGCTCGAATCGGGTTCCCGGTTTGGGACTTAGAGCCGGATTTCACTTTAGACAAACTAGTTTCTTAAGAAACTTGAATTCGAGGCGTTGACACCCAAAATCACCAAACGGCGTCGGTTTAGTACAAAACTTGGCACGCACGACCGCCTAGGCATGAGAGACTCGTGGGAGAAGACGGGACTCGAATCGGGTTCCGGTTTGGGAGTTAGAGCTGGATTTCACTTTAGGCAAACTAGTTCCTTAAGAAACGTAAATTCGAGATGTTAATGCCCCAAAATCACCAAACGGTGTTAGTTTAGCACGAAACTTGGCACGCACGACCGCCTAGGCACGAGAGACTTGTGAGAGGAGACGGGGCTCGAATCGGGTTCCCGGTTTGGGAGTTAGAGCCAGATTTCACTTTAGGCAAACTAGTTCTTTAAGAAACTTGAATTCGAGGTGTTAACGCCCCAAAATCACCAAACAACGTCAGTTTAGCACGAAATTTGGCACGCACGACCGCCTAGGCACGAAAGACTTGTGGGAGAAGACGGGGCTCGAATCCGGTTCCCGGTTTGGGAGTTAGAGCCGCATTTCGGTCTAGGCAAACTAGTTCCTTAAGAAACTTGAATTCGAGGTGTTGACCCCCCAAAATCACCAAACGACGTCGGTTTAGCACGAAACTTGGCACGCAGGACCGCCTAGGCACGAGAGACTTGTGGGAGAAAACGGAACGCCAATCGGGTTTCCGATGTGGGAGTTAGGGTCGGATTTCTGTCTAGCCAAAATTATTTACTAAACTATCTTTGTAATTACATAGTAGTTAATTTTTTATGTTTTTCTATAATTAAAATATTAACACCATTATATTGTCATTAATTATTTTTATTTTGTTATTTTCAGATATTTTCTGAGTAGCAATTTACTTCTTGTGGAATGCGGGCGTATAAAGATTATGACCAACTTTTGTTTTTGTAACCCACAGAAGAATGAAGACGAAAACTTTTGGTTTTGATTTACATTATTTAGATTTGTGAACAATATTATGTATGTATTATGCGACATTATGTAGTGGGATAATTTTTATTGTTATGAATTTTTATTTATGTATTGTTATGAATGGAACAACATTATGAATTTTCATTATGTGTCAACTTTTGTTTATGTATGTATTTATATTATTATGTAATTATCGGTTTTTTTTTTTAGTTGATAGGTAATTTAATACAGGTTATTTTTATATTTTTAATAATTTTAATACAGCTTTTTTTTTTTTTTTTTAAGACGGCAGCACATATCGTCTCAAAAAATAAATTGAACCAGGGTTTTTTGCGATGGCCCTTTACTGTCGCAAAAGATAGGGAATTGGCTGAAATGTAACACCTTTAGCGACGGTATTATTCCCGTCGCAAATAGTCCTTTACCGACGGCTTAGGTCCTGTCGCAAATAAACCTTTAGCGACGGTAGTTTTTGCTGTCGCAAAAGACCTTTTTAGCGACGGCAACACAGTGCCGTCTCAAAAAAATTCAGATTTTCACACGTCATTTGCAACAGAATTTTTCCATCACAAAAAAATTCAGATTTTCACACGTCATTTGCCGTCACAAACAAAAGGCGACGGTGTTATGCCGTCGCTAAAGCCCTTTTGCAACCCCCTTTGTTGCGACCCCCCACCTGCCGTCGCAAAAAGCCACTTACCATCGCAAAAAACCTTTTGAGACGGCGTTTGGGTTATTTGCGATGGTAATTTGCCGTCACAAAAAATCAATTTTTTTGTAGTGTTAGTTTTTTTATGTTTAAAGTTAAAAATTAAGAAGACTATGTGTAGGCCATACTGCGTAGACTTATTGTTCAATAAGTCTTATGATAATTAATGACATTTTTCATCATATACTTGTTGGTTTTTTTGGCTTTCGGAGGTTAGAGATATAATTAGAGCGTGCTAGTAAGGATCAATGAATTCTTACAAAAATAGTAAATGCCAACCAATTAATCAGACAATTGTTTCGAAGTTCTTTTAGCCTCAATGAAGATGACTTTTGCTGGTGGCTTGTTTTAGGAGAAAATTCAGAAGAATTGATCAAAAGTAAAAGGAGGAAGAGAACAGTGTCAAAAATTGAATTTCATTAAGTAAACAAATGTTTACAATAGTACTTTCACACTTCCACAACTTCGTAGGGAATTACAGTAACGAACAGACTAACTTAGATATACTCCTAAAGAATAGAAATGCAGTGCGGGAAAATGAAGAATTGGAATGTAAAGAACTAGAAAGTAAACAACTGGGAAAATAAAGAATTGGAAAAGTAAAGTAAAATAAATTGATTTTTGGATCTGGTTCTGGTTTCTTCCACTATCAGCTTTCTCTTCTATTTGTAGGCTCTGGTAGTAACCATCAAAGTGGCTGGTAACTGTCGAAGTGGATGATAATTGTTGACGCAACCTCCATGATCATGGGACATGGCTTCAAGCATCTTGCCCGCACTAAGTCATTTCTTCCAGTTGGGCTTCCCTCCTGAATTGGAATTTAAATCTTCAAGAGCCATTTAGCTACGTCACCTTGCTCCTTTCGATTGTTCCAGTACTTCATAGATCTATTGCCATTGAAATAATTTGCCACGTGTTCTCTGATGACTGGAGACCTTTACTAATTCCTCAAGTTACCCTGGATGGCCTACGTGTCAGGCTGTGATTGGCTGATACAAAATATATGGCCAACAATACTATTAAAAAGCATCACTAATTGTTAATCTTCAGCGGCAGTTTGAAAATTGTCACAAAAAATGTCACTAATTATAAGTTTTAACGACAGTTTAAAAAATTTGTCACAAAAAAGTTACTAATTTTCAACTTTTAGTAATAATTTAAAATAATTCGTCACAGTAAAACGTTACTAATTGTAAGTTTTAGGAATAATTTATTAAAACCATAACAAAAAAAAGTCATTAATTATTAATTTTTAGCGACATATGTAAAAATAATCGTAAAAAATTATTTTTAGCGACGACTGTAATAGAATATATTTTTAATAGGACTTAATGGGAATTAAATCCAACTATTTCGACTTATTGTTAGTTTACCCAAAAATTAAACCCATCCAACTATTACGACTTATTGTTAGTTTACCCAAAAATTAACCCCATCCCGTCTCAATTTTTTCCGACCTCGATATGGTATAAGGCAAGAGTGGGATGGCAAACCCACCTTGAACCCGCCTATTGCCATCATTTTAACAAAGTGGAAATAATACAGCTTGTTTGATTTGAGTTTTATGAATTCACTTTTCAAAAAAATAAAACCTTTTTGTTTTTCATGTTTTTTGTTTTTAATTTTTAGATACACTTAACATAAATACACTTAAAAAGTATAATATTTGTGAAAAATCTTTAAAAAATTTACTAAATACCAAAAATACAAATATATATATATATATAAAAATTTAGTACGTTTTTTGTATTCTTGTGTATTTATTAATTTTTAAAAATATTTTACTTTTTAGATGCATCTCAGTAAGGTGCATCTAAAAAAGTAAAAAAATTGCTTAAAATTTTAAAAATATTCACTAAAAATAAAAAAATTAATTCAAAAAAATTAAATTCAAAAAATTGAAACCAAACACAATGAAAGTTTCTATTGCAACCGCTAAAAAAAGATATATTTTTTCTAAGTATTTTTGTTTTTTTGTGAAGTACTTTGTCAATTTGTGTTACAATTTTTTACTTTTTCAACCTATCTAGTCTAGATCTAGAAGAATATAAAAACTTATTTTTTAATTCATTAAGAAAAAGCTAACAAAAAAATCTTTAAAAAAGGTTTACCAAATCCAACTAAGGTCTCGTTTGGCAACATTAATTTTTAGTTTAAAAGTTAAAAAGTTACTAAAAAAATAAAAAAGCCAACAACTTATACCTAAAAGTCAAAGATTCCATTTTCTCTCTATTTTTTACACATCTTTTCATAAAAAATTAAAAAGTCATCCCAAATATATTAGTTTTTTTATATCATATTTTATTAAAAAAGCCAAAAAATTATTTAAGAAAATATGTTCCCAAACGAGGCCTAAAAGTATCGAAAACACTGTCATATATATGAAAAATGTAATAATAGATGCCTCAAAAAAAAATGTGTATCATATGTCTAATTATAATTTTTGACATTTGGTTATGATTTATTGTACCTTCCATTTGTTTATGTCAAAAACAGTTTATAATGGAAAACATTTTTTACAATTTTCCAGAAAATATATTTTTCTATGTTTGGTAATGGTGGTGGTGGAACGAAGATAGAGGTGGAGGTGGTAGCATGGTGGTGGGGCAACGGCGGCAGTGATGGCGACGGTGATGATAGCACTGGCCGTGGTGATGGTGGTGTGGTGGTACAGGTGAAAGTGGTGATGGTGATGGTGATGTGGTGATATTGATAAAATTTTAGTTCAGAAAAAGTTTTATGCCTTTTGAAAGTGAAAAGTATTTTCTACCCAAATAGACTTTAGGCCATGTTTGTTTGGGTGGACATGAGCTTGGGATTGAACTAATAGTTCAATAAAATTATTAGTCCGATGTTTGGTTAAATAATTGAAATATGGACTAACAATCCATCCGGATATGGTATTCCACATATGATGGACTATTCAATCCTATAGAGGGGGGTGGGATATAAATTGGAGGATTAAGCCGAAGTCTAAACTATTAATCCCTCCTTATAATCTTAACTCAATCTAAACATAGGATATGATACACAATCTAAAGGGATTCGTAATCCTAGGACTATTAGTCATGGGAATGCTAATCCAACCTAATCCAGTCCGCCCAAACAAACATGGCCTTATTGTACATTGACTATGGAAAATGTTTTCAGCTGACTTTCGTAATCCATTGTATCAAACACCAAAAAATACAAAAAAAAAAAAAAAAACATTTTTCAGAAAATATTGTTTGCCCAAACAAATTGGTTATGACGAAAGAGATTTTTGGTTGCGAATGAGGATGCTCGAGAGTGATTTTTCATAGAATGATTTTAGAGTAATTTTTTAGATGGTTAAGATTTAATTCTACCACAGTTGAAGGTATAATAATAATACAATCTTCAACTCTCAAAATCTAACCTTATCGCTTTACCATCACTCTAAGAAAACTCAGTCTGGAAGATCAACCAGTTTGGTTATGCCTCAAATGATATTTGGTTATTACCTTTGATTATGATTTGGTTATAAATAATTGTGATGTTAGTTATTATCTATTATTATTATTATTTTGGCTATGACCAAATTTTTTTTTTTATATAAATAATGATTAAGCAGTGTTTCCCATTATATATATATATATATATTTTAATTGGGTGATTTTTTGATAAATCTCATTCCTAAGTGTTTTATTCCATCTAACCCAAATTGTTTTTGACTATTCCAATAAGTCCCATACCTAGCTTTTTGTCCAAAACACCCCTGCTACGTTTTTGAATGTCTCTTGCCATTCAAACCAACAGAATATGAAAATATAGGAGTTCTCCCAGGCAAAGCAGAAACAATCCCGCAAAAATCCTATATTCCATACATGTGAAATCGTCTCATCATCTCATCGTTTCATCGCCTCAACTCCTTTATTGTCTTCTCTATGTTGTCGGCCGCCGAAATCACCATTCTCATCCTTTGTTTCTGCTGTGAATCTTCACAATGATTATCTGTGACAATCCAACCATCTCATATCGGGTACCAAACGTAAGTGATTTCACTCATTTTGTATATAAATCCTAAACCCTAACTATTTTTTGCCCCAATGCGAACTTCCACAAATCCTCATAATTATATTGATATGATTTTGGTCTTTATTGTTCATATTATTGTTGTTATTTTTCATTTCTTGCAGTTGTTGTTGGTATTGATGATATCCCTGAATAAATGTAAATCCCCTAAAGTTTTTGTTCTTTTTTTTTTCCCCAATTTTTTTTTTTTTTTTTAATTGTTGTTGCTGCTATTCCCATGATGTGAACATTCACATAGAAACCATGGCATGCATAAATTGTTACATGATTGTTGTGGACCAATTCATTTGTATGTTACATTGTGAAGATTTACATCAAGCTAATACCTATGAAAAACCTCCTTTCTTGGATTTGTTATGTGATATATGGATAAAACTATTGTTTTCTGATGTTGACATTCATACCAATATGAATATTCACAATATGTTTTGATTCCCACAAAAATTGTGGTGAGTGGTTAATGTATTGCTAATGCTGTCATGTTTTTGTACTTTGTAAGCTATAAATGTAAACATCCTCATCATTCTTACATTCAAAACAAGGCTTGTTTTTGTGGTTATGTAATATGATACAATGTTAATGTCAATCTCCACATTAACATTGTGAATTAACATGTGCATGTGAATATAATGTGAAAAATACCATTGATAATTATCCATTCTCGCTTAATGTTGTCCATGTTTACCAACTTAATATTCACATCATGTTTGGGTATGATACAAAACTTTATAGTTTGCAGTTGATGAATTGGTGATATTGTCATGGTGTTTGGTAGTATGTAGTTATTATGAATATCCACACTCATTCCCTTCTCTTTTTGGTTCAATGTGAATTCCAAAACAACTATTTGATATTATCGTTGTTGTGTTTCCCCTTTACGTTTGATAGTAACGAACTGATGTATAGCGATTCCGGATTTTACCCCTTGTTGTACAATGATCCGGACTTAGTTCCGTAGATGTTAGCAGTTGTTTATATCTTGTTTACATCCTTTCGTACTTTGTATTTGAGTTATAGGATGTGTTGGGCGTGTTTTGAACAGGTAAGTTGAGTTTTGGTCTCTAGTGTAGTTGCCCAGGTTTTTGGTGTTACGCTCGAGCGAATCATTCTGCGCTCGAGCGAAGTTTGGTTTTTGGTTGTCCGCTCAAGCGGGCCTTCTTGCGCTCGAGCGGGATTTACACACTTCCAGTATCTCGTGTCCCTGCAAAACTTCTGCAGGTGTGTTTTTCACGCTCGAGCGGGTATGTTGGCGCTCGAGCGGGTAGTGCTTTGTTTGTGAAAGTTCTAGGAAGGGGAAATCTACGCTCGAGCGGACTGGTTTTCGCGCTCGAGCGGATGTATTTTATTCTTGTGTCTTGGAGCTTTAGCGGGCCTTCTTGCGCTCGAGCGTGTCCAGATTTTTGTGATTGACGCTCGAGCGTTCTATTCTCTGCTCAAGCGGAAGTGTCGTATATCAATGGGCAGCTGGGCATTTTTGAATCACTTTTTGCATTCACTCTCTTTCTTACTTTCTAAAAACACTTTTCAGAGCCTCTTTCTCTATGATTTCCCTTTTTTCTAAGGTTTGATCTAGTTAGAGTGTTCTCCTATCCTTCGGCCTTTGTAAAAAGCGTGTTGATCGTTGAGGGTTTCGTTTTGATCCGAAAAGTTTGGAGTTTGGAACACTTTGGTTTTGGTCTTCTTCCCCATTTGAGCTCTAATTTCGAGGTAGGGATATCCTACTCCTCCTTATGAGCTTTGTCTTTAAATTTTAACATTGTGATATGTTGGGGATTGTTGGGTAATTTTGAGAAAGTTTGGGTCTTTGTGTAATTTTACAAAAGATGGGGTTTTATTTATATAAGCCTATATGCATGTTTAGCATGGAGAAATGAGATAAATGTTGGGTTATTGATAGAAATGGAACCTTAGGGTTGTTTTTGTTTAATTATGGAAATGCCCTAATTACATTGATGAATTAATTTGTGAAATTAATTTTGAGAAATGAGAAGTTGAATTGAAAAGGTTGAAATTGGGAACATATGGATATAAAGGTGTAGTTGGATCATTTATCACTCACCTAGTTGAAATGTTGATATTTTATCCATTTGGTACATTTATTTTCTATTTAGAAATAACTGCTTTGGGCTATCGGTGGAGGATAGTCTTGATTGCTGTAGACAATGCATGATGATTAGGCAAACTAAAACTAATCGATTGAGTATGCTATCGAGTATAGCGGTTGGAATAATACATTAACTTTATGTATTGATTGATTGTGTATATGATCTATGTTTATATACATTGTGTGTGGGAGGAGATAGGGGAGTTACTCCATGGTTTAGGGAAAGATAGGGGATGGACCTCTAACCGGATTTCGTGTGACATTGATACAGCACTACAATGTGTATCAAGTGTGGATTATGGAAGTGTTTGAATTGATTTGATATAGCACTAAAATGTATATCGTTATCAATTGTGAAGTATAGAAGCGTTTCTATGTGTTATTGATACAGCACCAAAATGTGTATCCATCATGAATTTCGAAAGTGTTTTAAAGATGAGTCTAAATCTCATTAAGTTATTTGGCTAGGTTCTAAGCCTTGTTTTCAAACTCAAAGTTGAATTAGAAATGGAAACTGAAGTGTGCCATGGGCATGATTGTCGTGAAACTGTAATACGACATATGTTGGAATACAAGGGTGACCATCTATTGAATGCTATTATTTTAGTCATTGTTTATAGTTGGTTTTAGTATTATTTCTACTGGGCTGTGGCTCACCCTTTATGGGACATCATTTTCAGGTACAGGTAGCATGCCACCTCCAAGGGCATAGCTTGGGAGGCTAGAGACAGACAGACTGTTTCTGTTGTTTTGTTTTCTTTTGATGTATTACATGTATTTCAAGCCAAGGGCTTTCTTTGTATAGAGTTAGAACTCTTTTTTTTTTTGTAACCAAGTGTTGACTTAAAAAGCTGTAAGCCCATAGGGCATTTACTTTCGTTGTCAACATGTAATACATTTTGTAATAATTACTCTGAGGGAATATATTTATGCCTTATTTTCTTGTGTCTAAGCATGCTATTGTTGGATGATTTATGGGTTTTTTTTTTAGGGCGTTACAGATGTGAAATACATGCCAAATAAATTTGTGCTAATGCCAACACATATGCATAATCCATCCCTAATCCATTCAATCATTTATCAGATGTAAATGTTTACATCATTATCCATAGATGCGAACATTCACATCAGTGCCCAAAGATGTGAATGTTCACACTTGTGCTTAGATATGTGAATATTCACATAAGTATTTCAAATGTTTACATTAGTGTTTTCATTGTAGGAAATAGCAAACTCAATTGATTTTTTGAATGTTCACACCATGTATTTGATCAATATGAATGTACACACCATGTATTTGACTTTTATTGTTTTATCCTATGTTGTACTGTGTTCATGTGAATATTCACATCATGGTTTTGCTCAATGCAACCATGGTCACATCATTTCACTATTCATAGCACATACAGTTTGTACTTGTTATCATCTACCATTTGTGACTATTAACAGTAAATTTGTTTCTAATTGAACAAACAGATGTTACTGATATATTCCTTGGCAAAATAAAAAGAGAACAATTTCACATTAAAGACAAACTTGAACAAATAGCCAGCCCCCCCTGAAAAGTGAATATGAAAAAGGTCAACTACCGATCTAACATCATTGGGTTAGTGAAACTGATGATGAGTACCAAGTTCTTGGATCTTCAGCTGGATTGTTTGAAGGAAACGCCATTTTGGCAGTTGATTAATGTGTTGAGGATCGATAAAGTTGACCTCAACAAATGCATGAAGTTCAATGATGTCATCGTATGCGTGCTAGAGACATACAAGGCATCTAAAGACATATTTTACATCGGCGAGAAAAATATGAATATGAATTCCAAATCCTTTGTGATTTTGTAAATATTAGAATACATTGGACAAAAGAACTATAATTAGTTATTTTGATTGTGCTTAATAAGATACAATGGTATGTTGTCATAATATTTGCTATTAGAAAATCAATGTTAATGTTCATATTGGTTTATGTTATTTTATAATTATGTACACATAACCATTGGCTTAATGTGACTAAATTAATTCATTTTATGTTTTATTCGTGATGTTAACATTCACATCAATGATCTGATTGTGCATAAACATACACTTCATGTTTGTGTACACACAAAAATGATGGTTTATGCTTAATGCAATGTTGATATAGTCACATTTTTAGAAATTAAAAAATCAATGTGAACATTTACATTGTTGTCAGCTGCTTTACAATTGTATACACATAATCAATGGCTTAATGTGATTTGTGGGCAATGCAATTTTGATGTAAACTTTAATATCACCATTCCATATTAGTAATTAACACTTTGAAACCATATTGTCTTCATCTATATTTCAGAATTCATGTGAAGCTTCACATTCGTATATTTTAGTGTGAATATTCACATCATGTTTGTATTCAAAGTGAAAGCTGAGGTTTGTCGTTGTGTAAGTTGATGCAATGTTGATGTAAACCTTCACATTACCTTGTCACAGTGGTAATGAACACAGTGAAAACATATTCACCATTCAATATTATATTGGTGTGTAAATAATATTAACACCAATTGATAAGACAATGACAAATTTTCAATTCAAATTAATGTGAATATTAACACTAATCACATCATGCAAAAAAAATAGCTAGTCTAAACAGAGCATACAATCCTTCATATACATTCACATTCTTTCTGCGATGTGAATATTCACCACATTCAAAAAGCAGAGCCATATCTCAACCACATAACCAGCCAAAACCCATATCCCCATTCAACCAAATAAAACTTGCGAAGTTGAGAAAAATATGAATATGAATTCCACATCCTTTGTGATTTTGTAAATATTAGAATACATTGGACAAAAGAACCATAATTAGTTATTTTGATTGTACTTAATAAGATACAATGTATGTTGTCATAAGATTTGCTACCAAAAAATCAATGTTAATATTCATATTGGTTTATGTTATTTTATAATTATGTACACATAACCATTGGCTTAATATGACTAAATTAATTCATTTGATGTTTTATTCGTGATGATAACATTCACATCAATAATTTGATTGTGCATAAATATAAACTTCATGTTTGTGTACACACAAAAATGATGGTTTGTGCTTAATGCAATGTTGATGTAGTCATATTTTTAGAGATTAAAAAATCAATGTGAACCTTTACATTGTTGTTAGCTACTTTACAATTGTGTGCACATAATCATTGGCTTAATGTGATTTGTAGGCAATGCAATTTTGATGTGAACTTTAATAACACCATTCCATATTAGTAATTAACACTTTGAAACTATAGTGTCTTCATCTATATTTTAGAATTCATGTGAACCTTCACATTCGTATATTTTAGTATGAATATTCACATCATGTTTGTATTCAAAGTGAAACCTGAGGTTTGTCGTTGTGTAAGTTGATGCAATGTTGATGTAAACCTTCACATTACCTTGTCACAGTGGTAATGAACACAGTGAAAACATATTCACCATTCAATATTATATTGGTGTGTGAATAATATTAACACCAATTGATAACATAATGACAAATTTTTAATTCAAATTAATGTGAATATTAACATTGATCACATTATGCAAAAAAAATAGCTAGTCTATATTTTGCACAAATAATCCCAAAACCGAACACTTTATGAACATTCACATTGTTCATGCGATGTGAATATTCACCGTATTCAAAAATTTAAATCAAAACTCAAACACATGATCAACCAAAACCAACAACCCCATACAACCAACCAAACAAAATTTAATCTCGATAATAATGTTAAAAGCAAAAAACAGAGCATACAATCCTTCATATACATTCACATTCTTTCTGCGATGTGAATATTCACCACATTCAAAAAGCAGAGCCATATCTCAACCACATAACCAGCCAAAATCCATAACCCCATTCAACCAAATAAAACTTGCACAGGTGAGAAAAATATAAATATGAATTCCATATCCTTTGTGATTTTGTAAATATTAGAATACATTGGACAAAAGAACCATAATTAGTTATTTTGATTGTGCTTAATAAGATACAATGTATGTTGTCATAAGATTTGCTACCAGAAAGTCAATGTTAATATTCATATTGGTTTATGTTATTTTATAATTATGTACACATAACCATTGGCTTAATGTGATTAAATTAATTCATTTGATGTTTTATTCGTGATGTTAACATTCACATCAATAATTTGATTGTGCATAAATATAAACTTCATGTTTGTGTACACACAAAAATGATAGTTTGTGCTTAATGCAATGTTGATGTAGTCATATTTTTAGGGATTAAAAAATCAATGTAAACCTTTACATTGTTGTCAGCTACTTTACAATTGTGTGCACATAATTATTGACTTAATGTGATTTGTGGGCAATGCAATTTTGATATGAACTTTAATATCACCATTCCATATTAGTAATTAATACTTTGAAACCATAGTGTCTTCATCTATATTTCAGAATTCATGTGAACTTTCACATTCGTATATTTTAGTATGAATATTCACATCATGTTTGTATTCAAAGTGAAAGCTGAGGTTTGTCGTTGTGTAAGTTGATGCAATGTTGATGTGAACCTTCACACCACCTTGTCACAGTGATAATGAACACAGTGAAAACATATTCACCATTCAATATTATATTAGTGTGTAAATAATATTAACACCAATTGACAACACAATGACGAATTTTTAATTCAAATTAATGTGAATATTAACACTGATCACATCATGCAAAAAAAAAAATAGCTAGTCTATATTTTGCACAACTAATCCCAAAATCGAACACTTTATGAACATTCACATTGTTCATGCGATGTGAATATTCACCATATTGAAAAATTTAAATCAAAACTCAAATACATGATCAACCAAAACCAACAACCCCATGCAACCAACCAACCAACCAACCAAAATTTAATCTAGATAATAATGTTAAAAGCAAGAAACAGAGTATACAATCCTTCATATACATTCACATTCTTCTTGCGATGTGAATATTCACCTTCTTCTTGCGATGTGAATATTTACCACATTTAAAAAATAGAGTCATATCTCAACCACATAACCAACCAAAACGGATAACTCATTTAACCAAATAAAACTTGCATGTCCATCAATTCCAGAAAATGAAGTTGGAAAAAAGAATTTAACAATATAGACTGGATACAAAAATAGTTGCGATTCAAATCCATCTCCTCTTTTCCTTTGTTTCAATTCAGTCGAATGTGGGTTTCAATCAATCTACTAAACAAGTTCGTAATCCATCACCTCTGATCCTTCGATTCAAATCCTCATCTCTTCCTTTGATTTCTAGCTGAAATCATAACTATGGTAGGAAAAGAAAAAAAAACTGAGTAAACACTCTAAATCGTCATCTTCTCTCCTACAGGAATGAAACTGTATCGCAATGAAACACTACCACGAACTATGTGTCGTCGTCTTCGCTCTTATAGGAACGAAATCCTACCACAACAAAAACAAAGGGAAACAGGTATATTATTTTGTATATAATATAGGGTTAATTACACTAATAGTCCCTATAGTTTGGGACTTGTGTTACTTTGGTCATGACTTTTCAATTGTGAAACATTTGATCCTAAATTTTGAATTTTGTTCCAAATAAGGACAATTGAAAATATTATTAGATTTTTCAAGGGTAAAATCATCAATTTGATAAAATATAAACTAATTTGACAAAAATAAATATCAAAAAAATATTTTTAATTTTTT
>NW_021025078.1:636244-646745 GCF_004153795.1 Camellia sinensis
ACCAAATAAATGACCAAATGTCTCACATGGGTGTAGGACCCACAAAATTGCGGACCCCACACCCATGTGAGACATTTGGTCATTTGTTTGGTAGAAAATTTGGTATCCCTAGTTTTTTTTTTTTTTTTTTTTACTTTTTTAATGCATTAGTACTATTAGTGGTGATATTTTTAGTGGATGAATCATTGCTGATATATATATATATATATCAAAGTCTAACAGCAATGTTGCAATGTTGCATATTCATAGTTGAGAGAGAGAGAGAGAGCAGAGAAGAGAGATTTGTTTGGGTGATGAATGAAGTTTGAACAGATACAGATCAATGACTCAAACTGTGTTGCTCTCCACTTACTCAGATTTCACTGATGCAGCTGGAATTGCTGGTACCCTTTTCATCTCTCTCTCTCTGTCTCTCTCTCTAGACTGCTTCCAAGATTTGCTTGGAATCTGATTTGACTCTGAATTAAAAAAAAAAAATCTATAAATAGTTATGTTTGATCTTCTGAATTCGAAAAATTTCCTCTTGTTCCCTTAATTTCTTTCTATTTTTGGTTTCTTCCTTTACCTGTTTGACTTTTCTTTTTATGCAAATTATGAATAACAATAAATCTCTCTTCATGCCTTGCTATAATTTTGGAGAAAGAGTGGTTTAACTCTCACAAAAAAATGAGTTTTTTTTTTTTTATTTTTTTTTAAAATTTTTATTTTAGCAATTGATTAGCTTTTGTGTCTCTCTGTAATGTGTTCCTCATATATTTAGCTATCTATGCTGAAAGAGATCTTACCCTTTTCCTTTGGTTGCTAACAAACAAATGCAGGGGTTTAGAAAAAAAAAGTTTGATACATCTTACTCTTCTTTTAAAATTTTGTTTAGCATTTCTTGAATCTACAATTGAAATTTAGTTGCTTGCTTGCTGCTTCTACTCAGAGAACCATTCATTAATTTTTTTTTTTTCATCTAATTTGCTTCTAAATTTGAGTTAAAAACTTAATTTGATATGAAGTATTCCAATCCTTTCATTAATTTTTTATTAAAATGTTTTTAGAAGTTCCACTCTTATCCCAAATTTCTTTTTTCTTCAAATTTGATGAAAAAAATCACCTCCAATGCTTCATTTTTAAAATTTTCATCAACTTCTAATTTGATGAAAAATATATATATATATATATATATATATCTCTTAATTTGATGAACATTTGATGAATGGATTGGAGATGAATTTTGAGCATTTTTTTTTTTTATCAAATTTAAATTTGATGATAAAAAAAATAAAGGATTGAAGATGCTATTCGCATCAAATATATACTTCTCTCTCTCTCTCTCTCTCTCTCTCTCTCTCTTAAAAAAAAATTCATTTTCAATTTTGTGTTGAAAGGTATAATACTATGACAATTCAATTCGAAATTTGTAAACCTGCAAGATCTCTGTGTTTAGTCAATTCATTCATCCATGAATCAAGCTCATCATCCATGAACTTCCATAAAAAGTTGTGTATATTTTCTATCATGAAGCATTGATTCTAACCTCATGGGGCGAATACACTATGGCCTACAATACGGCTAATAGTTTTCAAACAAATTCTTAGTAGAAGGGTATTATATTTAAAATTAAAAAAAAAAAATTAGAACGAATCTTTGAAAATATTATTAACTAATACTCCTATATTGTAATGGGATATTAGAAACTTTGGAGGTAGCAGTGGCACCCAAATGCCATCCCTTGTTTCGGTGCCCAAAGTCTATTGAAACCCTGAGCTAAATATTGAAATGAGATCTTATATTATTGGGTTTTTGAAAAATTGAGACTTTTAGCAATAAGACTTTTTTTTTAAATATATATATTTTTTTTTGGAAAGATTTAGACTACAGATTAATTAAGTGGCCTTAATGGTTTTAGCCACCACCACTGAATGTGTTTTGTAGATTCATACTACTAGTGGGCATTTGGGTGCTTTTTTTTTTTTTTTTTCCCAGTTGGTTTTTGGTTTTTTTAGTGGCCGATCTAGTTAAGGAGTTTCGTTTGGGAAGTTGCTACAAAAAAATATTTTTTGAGTGAAAAAGTTGATGTGATATTTAATTTTTTTAACTGATGACAAATAATTTTTTGGCTTTTCAGCCAAAAGCTGGCTTTTTTATCCAAAAGGTGGTTTTTTTCTTGTGTTCCCAAACACCTCGAAACCATGTTAAACACAATGGTAACCATGTATGGACATCCCAAGACACCCTCAAAGATTGATGAGATTTTTCAAGATAATTGAAATTTTTGATTTTTGTCGATTGCAGGGAACCTCTTTGCTATTGTGCTATTTGTGTCGCCCATGTAAGTTGCCCAAAAATTATCTTAGACTAGGAAAAAGATGATGATTCAAATTGATACATGTATACAACTGCTTTGTGTCTTGTTCCAGACCCACATTCAGGAGAATTATCAGAAACAAGTCAACAGAACAGTTCTCAGGACTGCCATATATATATGGACTCTTGAATTGCTTGATATGCCTATGGTATGGCATGCCCATTGTATCTCCGGGTATTTTACCTGTTGCCACAGTCAACTCGATTGGGGCGGTTTTCCAATTAATGTACCTAACCATCTTCATTATACATGCAGAGAACGCGAAAAAGGTAATTAATCACTACTCCATTGTTCCAAACTCAACTGCATTTGATTCTACAGCAACGATCTTTTATTACTGAATGACGATGCTTTCAGGTGAAGATGTTGGGACTCTTGCTAGTGGTTGTTGCTGCATTTGGTATTATAGCATTCATGAGCCTCACTTTATTTGAGCCTCCTAATCGACAGATCTTCGTTGGATATTTGAGTGTCATTTCTCTTATATCCATGTTTGCTTCTCCGCTAGTTGTTATTGTGAGTTTGTTCATTTGAAACTTTGCCTCCTCGACTTGTCCTATATATATAGACTGATTAATTTGTCGAATTTGGATGACAGAATTTGGTGATCAAAACAAAGAGTGTTGAATTCATGCCGTTTTATCTCTCCCTTGCAACCTTTTTGATGAGTCTTTCTTTCTTTGCATATGGAATGTTCAAGTGCGATCCGTTCATTTATGTAAGTGATTATTCTTCAAACCTATACTTTCCTTTCGAAATCCCTATTAACTCCACTTTGTTGCCAATGACTTGAAACAAAAATTGATTTTTATTGTCATTGTCTACATCTACTTGGCCACAAAAGTGAAGAAGTGTTGTATTGCATTTTAATCTTGAATCCGCAGCCATTTAGGAATTAAAATGATCTTTTTTAATTTTCATATATAAGCCCTAAAATAAGGCATTGTGCCTTTGACAGCATTATAACGTAAATATATTTGTTTCTCTCAAGCAGTTGTACCAATTCAAGGGCACATTAAGATTGGTGATGTCTCTATCCATCATGGACATCGCTGGATTTAGTTTCTGATTTTTTCTATTCAATTTTATTTTATTTTATTTGTTGAGCAGCAAAGAAAAATGAAATTTTATTGATGCATTGAAAAGTATACAAAGAGTAACTTTCACATACAACAATAGAAGGCTAATTGAAAAACGTCAAAGCTGGAATGCATCAGCTTGACATTACTACAACCAAAATAAGAAAAGAAAAAATGCAGCAGAAAGACTGTTGGCAAATCTCTTTGGATTTAGTTTCTGTCTGGTTTTGGAAATACTTGTATGAGTAATGTTACGCTTCGTGAAAGAAATATCAAGAAAGAGTAATGTTAGGCATCATAAAAGAAATATCATGAAACGCTTTATGAAAATTCTTTACCTTTGGATTACACACACAATAAAATACCACACACTAATCAAAAGATGAAAAATCTTAATGAACATTTCATGATGCTAGCATTATTTTATTTTATTGCTTTCCCCCCTCTGCAAATCTCTTCACAAATCTAAGATCTCGTAGTCTACCAAATTGAGCACTGTAAGATACAGATAGAAACAATGAACCAATGCAACCTTGTCATTGTTTTTGTTTCACATGATGAGTTTCTGTTGGCTTGATTTCTTTGAAAATTAGGTCCCAAATGGAATCGGAACAGTTCTGGGAATCGTACAGTTGGTGTTGTACTACTATTACAGCAATGCATGTGGAAAAGCCTCAACAGAACCTTTGCTCGAGTCTTACGCGTGAACCATTCTATTCCAGTTTATACAGTGAGTTTGCTTGTAAATTGCCATTGCCATTGCAATTGTCTTCTTTTTTTTTCTTTTTTTTTTGGTGATTAAGTTGGGTTTTGAAATCCATATGATTTGATGGAAAGCAATGCTATAATCATCATTGCAGATACATTTGTACAATTTTTATAATCTTGATGCTCAGACTTGTGAATTATTGATGGCTTATGTGTGAGAAGTTAATCAAAGGCACAAATGGACTTGCTATGAGTGATTGTGCATCTGCAAGGCAGTGTATTCTCCTTTTTAACTGTCATTTGCCAATTTCCATACTAAAAGTTTCATAAACAATGGCGTGGTTAATTGGGTTGGGAAAGCAAGTTAATTACTAGGTTTTTGTCTGCAACCATTGATGCACGGTAGAGACCGATGCACGATTTTAATTTTGGCAAAATTTTTGGAATAAATGTGTGAAATACAATATCAGTTTCTGTCAAAATAGAAGAAGAAGAAAAAGAGAATTGATGTAGAGAAATAAGACAAGGAAGAGTATTTAAATAAATATAGAGGAGGAAGAAGAAATTGAAAATGGATTTCAACTCAGAGAGAACACAAAAAAATTAAAAATCTAAGAACTAAGAGACATAAGTCCGAGGGTGATTGAGAAGAGCCAAACTCTCAAAATAGTGTTTAATTGAAATGTGAACACAAATCCAAACAATTTTACTAAATGAGTCTGGTTCACAACTGTTTATTGAACGTTCTTTAAGAACCAACTAATACTATTTTTTTTTTTAATTTATTATTGTTTTTAAGGGTAAATTACACCTACACCCCTTGAGGTTTACACTTAATATAGATTCTCCCTCTCATGTTTTGAAAATTACATTAATCCCCCTGTCAAAGTTTTTCTATCATCAACACTAATAGAAAATTTAAAATGACTTTTTTTGTCTTTCTCCAACCTATCCTTGTCTTCTCTAAGGCATTTTTATCAAATATGAAAGAGGTATCCCATAGCCACTGTCAATTACTCCACCTTCACCTCCACCTCCACCATCACCTAAGGGTAGGAATTCTTGACACAACATGATAATAAGACTCAAACCGTACACAAAATTAGTGGGTTAGGGTTAAGCATTTTTCAACACGAACACGTATATGACACAACCCGTGAACCTATATAATAAATAGGTCGTGTTCGTTTAAATCCGTGAAACTCAAAAATGACACATCTAACCCGTTTATTTCAGCATGTCACAAACACGACATGCGACTTGAAAATGACTTGTTTACAACCTATTTAACTTTATATATATATATATAAGTGTTTGTATGTATAGATAGATATTTATATTAATTAATTGAGTGATATCCTTTTTTGTTCTCTTGATATATTAATTAATTGAGAGTGATATCCTTTTTTGTTCTCTTGATTTTTTTTTTCATTTTTTTTTCTTCCAATCAAGATTTTTCTTTTCTTTTCTTCCAAACAAGATTTTCCATGTTTGCTTCTCTCTCTCTCAAATAGGTTTTTTATTGGATCAATCGCATCGTGTCGTGTCATGGTAAATAAATAGGTTTAGAAATTAATTGTGTCAATCGTGTCACCCATGGGTTGACACGATTATTAACAAGTCGTGTTAGTGTTTACATATATAACACATTTATTAAACATGTAGAGATTGAGTTTGTGTTTATGCTTTTGATACGCAAACCAGATATGACACGACGCGAACACGCTTGCCCACCCCTAACCCTTGCCCACAACAACCATCAGCCACCCTACCTCCAACTACCACCACCACCTCTCACCCTCCACTAAAAAAAAAATAAAAATAAAAATTTATGTTGCATGTAAATGGCATACATAAAGGGCGTAAATAGTGTTCTAACGCCCCGATATTTCATCATCAATTCACAACGTTAATCTAAGAACATTATAACTAATGGTATCAAGTTAAAGCATTAAATATTTGTTACATGGCTCAAAAATCATCTCTTCTCCCTTGAACTATTTGTGTGTTTACTGTTGGAGAAAAATGGTTGAATAAGAAATTGCCTCATAAATGTGTATATAACTCACACATTTAAGGCTCATCAGTTTTACAAAATTAATTGGGCAATTTTGCTAACATTAGTTGCCAGCCTTGATGGCTAGAGGCTCCTCCCCTCTCCCCCATGATGTATAAAAGAAGGCCCTATTCCTTGAAAAGAGATATAGAATTTTTCCTTGACATCCATACACTGTCAGTCTACTTCTCCTATAATTTTCTTCGTGAGAGAGAGTGTTGTCGTTGTCCGTTTGCTAAGCTAATCAGAAGGTGCTTCTGTTGTAGCTGGTAAAAACCGTCGTATCTTGGGAAGTACACGCCGGTGTACCTCCAGCACCCAACGGTGAGGCGATGAATCTATTTTAAAGAGACTGTGGTATCACACAGGCTTCGGTTTGCTTCCTTTAACCATTTTATATTTTATCTGTATTTTATTCAGCATGTTATTTTTCCTGGGATTGAAGGTTTGTTTTGTTTATCTCATAATTTTGCGATATGCAATGTGAAATTATGTAATGTGAGTAGTTTTTCCCAACAAGCTTAAAATAGATTCGCCGTTTATCATAGAATTAGATTAATAGATTCATAGGTGTGTGTAATAATTTTGCATGTAATTGGCCACTGGTAGTACTAGCGAGTTAATTGGTTTATTAGACGCATGTACACAAGGTTAAGCTTTTGATTTTGCCATTTTGTGTATGCTACTGTTTGGTCTTCCCATGGCATGGAATAGGCCACTGTTATCAATAGGGAAGAAGAGTTCCATTGGTGCAACGTTAATTCACTGTATTTTCTAATTAATTTATTAATTTATGGTATATCGGTTCATGCCTTGTATTTCTAGATTTACATGCTTCTAGTTCACATGCTTCTAGTTCACAATATAAATTACATGTTCATTTGGGTTTAATTTTTAGTGTAATTTACATTTCTAGCTTGTTTATTAGGTAGTAAATTTCCATGTAACTTGTACCTATTAATCTTTAATTTAGGTGTGGAGTTGTAAAGTTTATAACTTGCCTATATTTAAATTCATGTTAATTTCTCTAGAATTATTTGCATGTTAATCATATCATTTGCAATTCTTGCCTAGTAATGTGAATTAAGTATTTAGGAGTTATAAAATGTTTGTAACTTGCCTCAATTAATTACATGTTTAGTGTACCATAAGTTCATATGTAACCTTTACCAATTTAAAATACGATTTAATTATATTTAATTTAGGTCTGTAACTTATATAGTTAATTACATGTTTATTATGTAATTAATTTTTTACAGTTTTTTTTTAGTTTAAATTCTAGATGCGTAACTTAAGGGTTGGTTTTAATCTTTACTTACAGTTATTTATTAGTTTGTTTGCTAGTACCCTCCCCTTCAATCACTACTTTGTCAAAAGCAAAGAAAAGCTGAGGGAGGTTTTGTTGTATTTTGCTGCTAACTCTTTATTGCAGGAATACCTATGGAAATGGAAAAAAGGATTAATTTGGACTAAATATTTGAAGCAATTGTTTGCTTGAGTGTTCATTTGTGGTTATTTACCAATATGTAAAGCATGTTTTATTTGCTTGTAATTATTGTAGCAATTTTGTTGTAATTGCTTGTACAGTTTGGAACTTGGTGTGTTTAACCTAGTTCATCCCTTGGAAAATTTAATTCTTAAAGTTGTTTCCCATGGACTAGGAGTCAACATGCTCTTGAAAGTTTTGTCTAAGGTTAACTGGGTTTTAAGTGGGACCGATGTGACCCCTCCAGTCTTCCTGAAAACTTTCCTGACCATGTTCGATTCTAGGTTACGTGGCGCGGCTAGTTTTGAATTAAATTTCCAATTATGGGATTTTCTAGTGTTAAGTTTGATTTCTGCAAACACAAAATAGTGAAAATTCTGCTGTAATTTTTCAGAAATGGCAACTGTCTCTGATGTTGCTACTACTGCTGCTAATGTTAGTGGGGATCCGAACCCCGGGGTGACTGGCTTGCCAAACCTTACTGTGACCTCTATGGTCAATCCTCCTGTTGTTACTCCGGCTGTTTCGGGAGGACCTCTCAATCATCACGAGCGCCCGGAGAAATTTACGGGAGTGAATTTCAAGAGATGACAGCAGAAGATGCTGTTTTATTTGACTACTCTAAGCCTTGCGAGGTTTCTGAGTGAAGATGTACCAGCCGTAAAGGAGAATGAGCAAGATAAACAAAAGCTCATGGCTCTGAACGCTTGGAAACAAGTAGACTTCTTATGCCGGAATTACATTCTGAACGGCTTGGCAGATCCGCTTTTCAACGTGTTCTATGCCAAGAAATCAGCTAAGGAGTTGTGGGATGCCTTGGACAAAAAGTACAAGACCGAGGACGCTGGGGTAAAGAAATTTATCGTCGGCCGGTTCCTGGACTTCAAGATGGTGGACTCTAAAACTGTCCTGAGTCAAGTCCAAGAGTTCCAAGTGATTCTGCACGAGATACATGCAGAAGGGATGGTCCTAAGTGAGTCATTCCAGGCAGCTGCTTTGATTAAGAAGCTACCTAACGGCTAGAAAGACTTCAAGAACTGCTTGAAGCACAAACGAAAGGAGATGACAGTCGAAGAGCTTGTTGTCAGGCTCGGGATTAAAGAGGACAACAAGAAGAAAGAAGGGAGTTCCTCCACTGTCAAAGCCAACATGGTTGAGCATGGCGAGTCCTCGGGGGCGAGGAAAAAACCACCGATAGACAAAAGCTCAAAGTTGGGGGCTAGGGGAGGAATCTCCAAAAGGCCAGCCTACAAGCCAAAGGAGCCTACTTTTAGGTTTGATGGCAAATGCTTCAACTATGGAAGTGACGGGCATCGGGCAGTTGATTGTCTGAAAAAGAAGCCCTACAGGAAAAACCCTCCCCAACACAAAAACCGGGCACATATGGCTGAAATGGAGGAATTGTCACACGATGTGGACGACATGCATCTGTCAGCCGTCGTGTCAGAAGTGAACATGGTGGGGTCAAACCTGAGGGAGTGGTGGGTGGACATTGGGGCCACTCGCCATATTTGTGCAGAGAAGAGAATGTTCACAACTTTCGAACCGATTTCAAACGGGAAGAAGTTGTTTATGAGAAACTCTACAACCTCAGCTGTTGAGGGTAAAGGCAAGGTGATCCTGAAGATGACTTCAGGAAAAGAACTGACTTTGAACGATGTCCTTTTTGTGCCAGACATTCGTAAGAACCTTGTCTCGGGGTCTCTCCTAAGCAAGCATGGCTTCTGCATGGTGTTTGAATCAGACAAGGTCGTGTTGACTAAGGGCGGGGTCTATGTGGGGAAGGGATATATGTCAGGTGGTATGTTTAAATTGAATGTAATGACAATTATCCCTAAGATTAATGAGAAAGCTTCTTCTTCTGCTTATATGCTTGAGTCCTCTAATTTATGGCATGGTAGATTGGGTCATGTAAATTTTGACTCTTTACGTAGATTAATCAAGTTAGATCACATACCATCTTTCAAGATTAATCCACAACACAAGTGTGAAACTTATGTAGAAGCAAAATTGACAAGGTCTTCTTTTCATTCTATTGAAAGAAGTACCCAGCCTTTGGGTTTAGTGCATAGTGATGTGTGTGACTTGAAAGTTGTACAATCACGTGGTGGCAACAAGTACTTCATCACTTTTGTTGATGATTGCACTAAATATTGTTATGTGTATTTGCTTAAAAGCAAAGATGAGGCTATTGATAAATTTATTCTTTTTAAGAATGAAGTTGAGAATCAATTAAGCCGAAAAATCAAGGCATTGAGAAGTGATCGTGGTGGTGAGTATGAATCCCCGTTTGCCGAGACTTGTGCTCAATTTGGGATTATTCACCAAACCACAGCACCTTATTCGCCTTAGTCAAATGGTGTTGCTGAGCAGAAGAACAGGACGCTGAAAGAGATGATGAATGCAATGTTGATAAGATCTGGGTTGCCACAGAACTTATGGGGGGAAACAATTCTCTCCGCGAATTATATTCTTAATAGAATACCACGGAAGAAAGTGGACAAGACTCCATATGACTTATGGAAAGGTCACAAGCCTTCATATAAATACCTACAAATGTGGGGGTGTCTTGCAAAAGTGGCGGTACCTACACCCAAGAGGGTTAGGATAGGTCCGAAAACCATGGACTGTATTTTCATTGGTTATGCACAAAATAGTAGTGCATATAGATTTCTTGTACACAAGTCTGATATTTCAGATATACACAAGAATACTATCATAGAATCTAGAAGTGCATCTTTCTTTGAAGATGTATTTCCGTATCGTCCCCAAGACAGGGTTCCGAGTTCCATGAAAGAAATAGAAGATGTTGATGA
>NW_021025078.1:652830-675219 GCF_004153795.1 Camellia sinensis
CGTAATGTTTTCAAAACCCGATATCATGGTTAGTAGAGGCTGATCTTTGATCGGGCGAGCGGGGGTGCTCACGAAGTGACCTTCCCTAATCGTACCCAAGTTCTCGAGCCGAGGCAACTTTGGTGATGACGGACATGTGGCCTTTGGCACCGAGTCAGGGTTTCCTAACTTCTCCCAAAATAAAATATTTAAGTGGCGACTCTGTATCTAGCAAAGCAGTCCATGTTTGACACTTCTTTTCTAAAAATTTGTTTTCTCAAAACGATTTGCCGGATTTGGACTCTTTGGTTCAGATTAAGAACCATGACAATTCGAGTCCGAACTGTAGCATGGCGCCCACGGGCGCGTCTACAGTTTCTGGCGACTCTGCTGGGGAATTTAGAGAACTTGACTCGAACTCATGATATCTTGTTTTGACTACACCTATGTGTTTCTTTGCATTGCATTGCATTTGCATTGGTGCGCCTAGGACACCGTGTTTGCCGTATGCTATTCCTGAACGGTTTGCCGGAGGCTTGCTTTGAGAAGCGTGCCATAAGGTTGACCGGTTGTGGGCTCTGCCACGACGGGAACACAAACCCCGGTTTTTATCGGGGCACTCTTTTTGACCATTCGACCTAGTGCATATTCGGAATCCATAGTGACCATTCCAAGGTAGGACAGGTTGCTTACCCGATCATAGGTTGTTTGAAACCGCTGCGTGCGTAGTGAAACCCTAGCTCCTGACAAAATATGACAGGGAAACCCTACCCCAACATAGGGGTGTTTTGGGTCTCTTTGCTTGGTATGTGCTTTTAGAGTGTGCCTTTACAGGGAATGCATGTATCAGTTTACAAGTTTGGGTATCAGGCCTGTGGGCACCAGCATCAGTATTTTGGGGCAATCAGTTCTACCTGAGGGTATCAGTTTACAGGCAGAACTTTAGGGCAGAATTCAGAAAAGAGTCAAATTTGTTTTGGTGAAATCAGGCTGAGATGCTCTCTGTTTTCTCTTTTGCTAGGGGTAGTCCTGGAACCATAGCTTCAGAAGGCTCCGATATCCCTTGAGGTTCATCGGACTTGTGCTGATAGACTTTGTCAAGTCAGAGATTCAGTTCAAGGGCAATCAGTGTTCCTTTGCCAGAGGCAGGGTAAAAAGGCCAGTCAGGCAGAGATCATCAGTTCAATAGTCTTCGGGTCAGCAGTCATTATCCATCTCACCTGTGTGCGGTTGGGTTGAGATATCTTCTTTTACTACAGAGATAGATATACCGATAGATCAGTTAGATCAGGGCAGTATGGCGGGAATGGAAGAGATGGTGCGCCAACTCCAGGATAGTATGAAAGCCATGCAGCAAGACGCTATCCATTAAGCAAAATTCGCCAAGCAACAGGCTGTGGTCATAGCCCAACAGGTAGAGACAATTGCCAGGTTAGAGCAGCAAACTGGAGTATCTACTTCACACCAGGCTCCTCCCCCACCAAGAGTTCCAACACTCGGGGAGACAGCTAATGTCCAGGAAGATACGAACATTCCGACAGGGCTAGCTCCGCCCCCGGTTCTACCCCAGCTATCTAAAACACCCACCAACCTACCAGACCCCCCTTTGATGTCGAGACGGGCCCCACAGCATTGAAAGCGAGCAAGCTTGAGAAATTGTTCAAGAAGTCTCAGGGGGCCCACTCCATTCTTGACATTGAAGATGGGTATACAGACTCGGCTGTGACGCTGCCGGACAGATTTAAGATGCCGCACATCGACCGCTTTGATGGATCTGGGGATCCCATGGTACATTTGCGGCTATTTTCAGACATACTAAGGCCGATGGGCCTCACCAGATTACAGAAGCTATCATTGTTTGGCCGGACCCTGTCTGGGATAGCCGCAATCTGGTATGCAAAATTAGAGAACTCTGTGAAACAGAATTGGGAAGAGATGGCTGAGGCCTTCAGTGATCAATACTCCTACAACGCACAGATTGAGGTCACAACTCGTGATCTTGAAGTCACCCGCCAAGAGCCAAAGGAGAGTTTCTCGGAATTTGTGGCCCGCTGGAGGGTCAAGGCCTTAATGATGACCATTAGGCCAACGGATAAGGAACAAATACGGATGGTTATGCGCAACCTCCAGCCCAAACTAATGCAGAAAATGATCATGCTCCCCTTCTCTACCTTTTCAGATTTGCATGAGATGGGAGTATAGATCAAGGACGCTATGAAGCAGGGCCTCATTGACTAGGAGAAGGAGTAGCCTAGGAGGGCGTTTTCCCGCAATTCAAGTGCGACCACCAGTGGTGATGCAGCTGCAAAATCTTCTGAAGTGGGTATGGTCATCACCACCACACCAAGAGTAGCCACCCCCTTTGTTGGTACATCCACTTCAAACCCCCGAACTTCAGACTATCTACCCCGAGGCAAGAGGGTTTTCACCCCACTCTATATGCCTTTGTCTAAAGCCCTAGGGGTCCTACTCAGGAAAGGACATCTGAAACCGTTGGAACAACGACCTCTACCTGATCCCCTCCCTTCAAAGCATGACCCGACTAAGTACTGTGCTTTTTATCAATAAACCGGTCATGACACCGACAGTTGCGTCCGTCTCCGCCACGAGATACAAAATCTGATTGACAACGAGGTCATGCCTGCACCAGGTCCTGCAAAGTCTATCGACACTTGATCAGTGAACTTATGGGGGATAATGTGATGTGATCAGGGGATGAACCACCTACGGGCGGCACTCAGTTTACTCCAGATATGGCGTATGGCACGCACTGTTTTGAGCATTTGTGAATGCTGGTTTTTGTACTTTCTGACTCGGGTATTGAGTCCGTTTTGCTATGTCGTTTAGAGTCTGTCCCGTTGTATAGAGTCAGTCTTTTCATATTGAGTCAGTCGGGTCTGTCTTGTTGTATCGAGTCAGTCTTGTTTTGTTAGAGTCGGGTGATTTCGGGGGTGCTACCTCAGACATCACTTGTTTGTTTTGTGTTTGTCTTTTTGCTTTCTTTTGAGTCTGTTTTTGCCTTGGAGCCAGTTACGCCAATAGATCTAAATGGAACAGCAGCGATTTTCACACTCTTGTGTTTGCTTCTGCCGCGTGCCATTTGTACCAGAAATTCTAAATGAGATGGCAGTATTTGACTAGAAGCTGTGTCTTTTCTGTGCCTTGAATTCATTGCATCGACCTAAGTTTTTCAAAACTTTTTTCAAAACATTGTGATAAAAACGAAGAGGAAGGAATTCCTTGGATTTTGCAAAATTTGATCAATTGAGAGAAAGAGAGGCATGCTCAGCCCTTAATGATCGAGATCATGCTTGTTAATGTGAGTACTGAGAAGGATCCTGACTTGACCCAGATTGGTTCCGCACTGTCTTCAGCGTGAGCGATTTGTCGCTTTCTTAAAAGATTTCAAAAACTGTTTTGTGCGATCTTGTGAAGACCTGTGTGGAATCACTCTTGAGATTGTGCAGCCTAGGATCGCTCTCAGCCTCAAGACTCGACCCCTCATTGTCAAACCTTGGACTTAAGTTCAGAAATGTTCAATGGTCAACTACAACGTGAGGCCTGTGTGGCCAGATTCAAAGCAGCCCTCGAACAAGAGGCAAGAAAGTCAGATCAAGAAGACCAGATGTCATCAAAAGAAGCTTGCAAAGCTAGATCAGAAGCATCCTTGGAACTAGGGGCAAAGAATTTCAAATGTGCTCGAAGAGCCGAAGATGGATCATTCCACAAATCAATGAAGATCGGCAAGAATGCCAAACCCCAGAAGGAAGGAAAGAAGAAAGTATTGTTGAAGGATAATTGAGTTCCTATCCACAACACTAGGGGCAGAATCAGCCCCCCGTTGGATGGACTCCTGCATCGTCAGTAAACAGCAGCCATTCTCCTGGATTCAGATGACTTCAGGATCCTAAAACCATTTGACATGGACAAAGCTACACTTTTACCCTTGAGAGGCTCGCTGGGCCGAAAACCTGGAAGGGCAACCCAGGCAAAAGTTAGAGCAAGAAAAAGAACAAAAAAGAACAAAAAAAAAAAGAGAAAAAAAATGCAAAGAATGAAAAAAAAATGAAGAAAATGAAAAGAAAAGATGAAAAAGAAAAGATGAAAAGAATTGAAAAGAAAAGAAGAAAAACATAACTCGCAAGGTTGAAAACCCGGAAGGGCGGCCTTGGCAAAAGTTAGAGTGCAAAAGGAGAGGTTAATACCTGAGTGTACCTTAACCCGAACTACGTAAGGCTTGATTCCCATGTTTGGGATACGTAGGCAACTTCATTCTGAAGTCCAGCCGTGAAACACTTCAAATTCGACTGTGTCCATGTGATGGTTCTGGTCATCTTTGTCTTCTTTGTATCCGAGAGTTCGGTTGTGATCGTCACTCTGAGGACTGATTACAATGTGCTGCAGTGCTATCCAAATAAGGGGCAACTTGCCGTTGCCATACAGTGTGCCGCGGTGCTATTCAAACAAGGGGCAACTTTCCGTTGCCATACAGTGTCCTTCAGACAAGAGGCAGCTTTCCATTGTTTTGGATCCGAGGTCGTGCATCTCAAGAGTAGGTTCCGTGCTCGTTGAGCAATGACCGTTTGTAAAAATAGTTTTTGAGAATTTTTACCGAGGTTGACTAATTCTCTCGAAAATTATTCCATTTTTCTAAAACTGGACCATTTTCTTGGACCCAAAAAGGAAAATTTTCAGTGCTCATAACCTGACTTGCATGATTTCAAATCAAAAATCGTTTTGGTCAAAATTGTTTTAGTAGAAAGCCAAAAACAAAAAATGGTCAAAATGATGAACTAGGGGCACAGTTGAGTCAGGCTTCTTGTCTTTCCCCCATTTTCAACATACTTGCCAAGAAGGGCACTCTACCTGCCAGAAGAGGGCACAACTGAAGTTAACAACAAAGGGTTGAAAGCTCTCTCATCCTCCAAGCAACGAGGTATCAAGCCAAGTGCGAAGCACGAACGGGAACGGATCAAGATATTCCACTCCTTTGTTTGGACAGATCTAATCACGTCCAAACTCCCCAGTAGAGCATCGTCAACCAATGTCAATTACAGATCTGCTGCACATCCAGCCGCGTCGCAACCCCTTTGTGGGAAAGTTCAATGTTGTGTGCAGAAGAAAAAGAATCCAGCTGAATGCTAGGGGCAAGAGCCCGCAACTTCTTGTTTATCCACCAACCATCCAGGGGAGGGATAAAAAAAATGAGAGATTGAAGAATAGAGAGATGTGCGCTGAGAGAAAAAATGAGAAAAAGACTTTTTCAGAAAAACAGAGATTGAGTGCCAGAGTGATGTGAGAATCACAAATGAGAAAAGGGTGGGAAACACTACCCGGAGAAATTGGCTCCTCGCAAACTGAGAAGTCTCTCGTCTTTGTGACACGTCTGTATATCGTGTCTTTTGTTTTGATTGTCTCGATTCTTGCTTTGAGTCGTTCCGAGTGTGTCTCGATGTGTTTAGGTTGTTTACCTTTTTGTTTTCCGTTATTGAGTCTTTTTCGCTGTATTCAGTTGTAGGCTCAATACCCGGTCGAGAACTCATTTCTCAATTTCAAAAAAAAAAAATCGTTTTGCGCTCCGAGTGCCGTGCCATTCTCCACATTTGTGCAAAACAAGATTCTCTCTTTCATAAACCGCAGGGTTCAACCCAGGTCATGTGAGAACAGTAGAACAAGGACCTATTTGGAGCTATATAGGTTCCAGACTGCAAAGCAACAGAAAAGAGGGAAAATTTGGAGCATCTTAGTGTGTTTCAACTTCAGCAAATTCCGAGACTGCATTCCGGGTGCACCTTTTCAGGCCTCGCCATTTCTCTAGAGTATGAGTGTATCTCAACCCCAAGCTTAAGCCTGCTTCAAGTCAGAATTGCAATTAAAAGCAGCTGCAGATGTTATCTCTTGCCAATATAAACATGGTGTACCCTTTTCAAGTGGAGTGTGTTACAAAACCCTCCGAGAGATAAAGCGGAGGTCGCGTTTGGATTTGGTCTCGTTAAGGCTTGTATTTCCTTATTCGGCATTTTGTTTCAAACATGTTTTTGAAGTTGCACATTCATCGCATCGTTATGCACACCATTTCTCACATTGTTACGCACACCATTCGTTGCATTGCTATGCACATCTATCTAGCATTGTTATGCTCGTTACTTGCATTTTTATGCACATCTATCTTGCATTGTTATGCACGCTCTCTTATTCGGAAATACTGGGATATGTCCTTATGTTTCCCCTTTTCATTCTGAAACAGCGGGATATGACCTAATGTTTCTCCTTCTTTGGTTACGAACATTTGGAATACGTTCTAATGCTTATACTTTTCCGAAACACCGGGATACGTCCTTATGTTTCTTCTCCTTGTTCTGAAACAGCGGGATACGTCCCTATGTTTCTTCTCCTTTTTCGAAACACTGGGGTACGTCCCTATGTTTCTCATTCCTTTTTCGAAACACTGGGACACGTCCCTATGTTTCTTCTCATTTTCCGAAACACCGGGATACGTCCCTATGTTTCTCATTCCTTTCCGAAACACCGAGATACGTCCCTATGTTTCTCATTCCTTTCCGAAACACCGGGATACACCCTTATGTTTCTTCTCCTTGTTCTGAAACACCGGGATACGTCCTATGTTTCTTCTTCTTTTCCGAAACACCGGGATACGTCCCTATGTTTCTCATTTCTTCCGAAACACCGGGATACGTCCCTATGTTTCTCCTACCATTCCGAAACACCGGGATACGTTCCTATGTTTCTCCCTCTTCGGTTAAAAGTGTTCGGAATATGTTCCAATGCTCAGACCATTCCGAAACACCGGGATACGTTCCTATGTTTCTCCCTCTTCGGTTAAAAGTGTTCGGAATATGTTCTAATGCTCAGACCATTCCGAAACACCGGGATACGTCCCTATGTTTCTCCATCTTCGGTTAAGAGCATTTGGAATACGTTCCAATGCTCACACCATTCCGAAACACCGGGATACATCCCTATGTTTCTCACTCAATTCGAAACACCGGGATACGTCCCTATGTTTCTCCATCTTCAGTTAAGAGCATTTGGAATACGTTCCAATGCTCACACCATTCCGAAACACCGGGATATGTCCCTATGTTTCTCACTCAATTCGAAACACCGGGATATGTCCCTATGTTTCTCCCCCCTTGGTTAAGAGCATTTGGAATGCGTTCCAATGCTCACACTATTCCGAAACACTAGGATACGTCCCTATGTTTCTCACTCAATCCGAAACAGTGGGATATGTCCTAATGTTTCTCCTTCTTTGGTTACGAGCATTTGGAATACGTTTCAATGCTTATATCTTTTCGAAATACTGGGACATGTCCCTATGTTTCTCCCTCTTCGATTAAGAGCATTTAGAATACATTCCAATGCTCACACCATTCCGAAACACTGGGATACGTCCCTATGTTTCTCACTCAATCCGAAACAGCGGGATATGTCCTAATGTTTCTCCTTCTTTGGTTACAAGCATTTGGAATACGTTCCAATGCTTATACCTTTTCGAAACACCGGGACATGTCCCTATGTTTCTCCCTTTTTGGTTAAGAGCATTTGGAATACGTTCCAATGCTTGAACCACTCTGAAACACCGGGATACGTCCCTATGTTTCTCATTCCTTTCCGAAGCACCGAGATATGTCCCCATGTTTCTTCTCTTTTTCCGAAACACTAGGATATGTCCTTATGTTTCTCTCTTTGTTCCTTCCTCACACAATTTCGGCGTGTTTGGAATTTGACTTAGGTTGCGTTGTATGCACTCCTAATTGCTTGTTTTGGACCTCTTCTCATGATTCCGGCATGGTTGGAGTTTGTCACCCTTTGCATCTTTATTATCATAGCATTTCATTCGCGCTATCTTGCGCACCTCACCTATACTTGTTAGTACATTGCATTATTTTGAATACAAATCGGCTTCACGAAAGCGTATAAGTCCAATTACAAGCCGGCTTCACGAAAGCATATAAGGCCAATTACAAACCGGCTTCGCCTCAGCGTATAAGTCCAATTACAAACCGGCTTCGCGTAGCATATAAGTCCAATTTTCAAACTGGCTTCGCGTAGCGTATAAGTCCAATTTTCAAACAGGCTTCGCGTAGCGTATAAGTCCAATTTTCAAACCGGCTTCGCGTAGCGTATAAGGCCAATTCTCAAAGTCTTCTTGCATATCATTTGCATCCTGCCCCTGAACTACGCTGGTTTGATTCCTTGCAAAGGGATACATAGGCAGCCTGCGGGCACAACCATTTATTTATCTGTAGCTTGTATGCTTTGCCCAAGTCTTCGGCCTTGTCAAAAATGGGTTGTCTCTAGGCTTTGACAATCACTCCCGTCATTGTTATGATTTCCGAGTTCTGTCAAAGAGGGGCAACTGTAGACACCACATTTTTGACCGTCCTCAAGACTTGGATGTCACCGATGGAACACTTGGTGATTACCCATGTTCGTGTTTCGTTTTGAGTTCCTAGAGGTCTCAGCTACGCGCCTTGCTTCAGAATCTCTCAACTCGACTGTTCGGTGTTTGGTTTTGCACAAAACACTTGTGTTTTTATTTCTGAGGGTAGAGAGTAGCTTGTTAGCTACCCCTGGCACCCACCGGCCATGGCTTGAGGCCACCGGCCATGTTTTGAGGCTACCGGCCATTGGTGAAATATACCAATGGCCGGTCGGCATTTGGTGTGGCCGACGGCATCCTTTTCTGGCCGGTACCACTTTTTTTGTCTTTTTCAGGCATGGTGCATGCCAGCTGTGCCAGCTGGAATGCACAAGCCCTGCCCCCGTGCATATATGTGGTTATTTTCCACCTTTGACCCCTTTTTTTTGCACCCTTTGCTCAAAGCTTCTTAAGGAAGCTTTGACCCCTTGTCTTGGCTTCCTCAAGAAGCTTGCACCTTTGGGGTAGCTTCCATTGGAAGCTTGGTTCTTTTGACCTTTTTGCAATAGCTTCTCTAAGAAGCTTGGGGCCTTTCCTTTGTCTATATAAGAAGTCACCCCCTTCCTTTGTCTTGGTTGAGCAAAAACCAGAGCAAAATATAGATATATATCTGATATACACTTTCTCTCTCTATATCTCCCTTTCTCTCTTCATTTTGTGTGTGTTTTATAGCTTAAAAGTGTGTTTAGTTCATAGTATTGCACTAAAACACACACTATTACACCATACTTCGACTTGGGAGGCCTTGAGGGTTTGTTCTTGAAGTTTTGAACTGATTTTGATCCTAAGAAGGGGCCTGAGCTTGCTGTTCTTCAAGGGTTCTTCAAGGGTAACATTACTTACTTTATATTCTCCAATCTTGCACTAACCTTTAGCCTATCTTGCTTATTGTTTTAGACTTTGTGTATAACTGAAAAAAGTTTCATATTTGCATGCTTAATATGTTTCATTAAGGTCATTTTGGTGTTGGGGGTCGTCCACCCCCTCTTAGGCCTTGTTTGGCCTCATTTTGAGCCTTTTTTGTTAAGCCTTGGAACTTTTGTGTATTGGCCTTCTCACCACTGAAAGTGGTGAAGGGGTTTTGAGGTCTTGCATAGGGGAGGGACACCCCTCTCCCTTTGTGTCTCTTTAGCTTGTGTTTAAGGCTTATAAAGGTAGCATGCATGCCTAGCTTTGTTTGGCTTTATTTTAGAGGTTATTTGGTGTTTATTTAGCATGTTTTACTTCTGTCCCAAGTTGGTTTGTTGACCCCTATAGACGCGCCCGCGTGGGGCCCCCGCTACAGTTCGGACTCGATTATTTTGTTTCACGGTTCTAAATCTGAACCAAAGAGTCCAAATCCGGCAAATCGTTTTGAGAAACAGATTTTTGAAAAGAAGTGCCAAACATGGACTGCTTTGCCAGATACAGAGTCGCCACCTAAATATTTTTTAATGGGGAAATTTAGGAAACCCTGACTCGGTGCCGAAGGCCACATGTCCGTCATCACCGGAGTTGTCTCGGCTCGGGAGCTTGGGTACGATCGGGGAAGGTCAGCTATGAGCACCCCCTTTCGCCCGGTCCGAAGACCGGCCTCTACTAACCGTGATATCCGTTTTTGAAAACGTTATGTATTCTTATTCCATTTATTAGCCTAGAATTACTATGTTATGCGCGCAGCAAACAAGTATAGACTAGATTACCTAATTTGGAAACAAGTGTTGCATATCCGTTTGTTTTGGAAAGCATTTTGGAATTTGCTACTCGCGAGTAGGCTAAAATACGGATTTCAACGAGTTATTCCAACTCAAGCAATCCAACCTTCACCCACAGGCATTTAAACAGTTTATCATATAAGCATTTAGCCGCATGGCAAGCATACTGTCATGGTAGCATTCACACGCATGCGATATGCTAAAACATTTAAAATACTTACATAATACTACGTGCCAAAACAAATAACTTGTTAGCAAAACATGCATGATCCAAGTCCATGTTAAAAATGACTAATGCAACACATACAGGATGCAATCGAAGTAGGCTTGGCTAACCTAAGCATGGCATATAAAATGCGATCAACTACCGTGTATTCGATTTGAAAATTGAAATACAGATGCAGTTAGAATGATGCGCCGAGCCCGGTGCATGTAAGACAAATGCATGAATGCACGCATGCATAGCATAAGGTATGCTAAGTTAAACGTGCCCTAATCTACCATTAAAGCAGGTAAATAAAAGGGAAGAAAGAAGTGGGGATTGGAAGACATACACACACTCACCCACACGTATTACAGATTTGCCCTCGCCCGGAGGGACCGAATGAATAATACAAATTAATTAACTACGCAAGCTAATTAAATATTACAAATTTCCTAATCAGATAACAAACTAGTTAAGCTAGGAAAAGCAGTAACCGCCTCGGGAGGAGAGCCAAATGCAGTGCATGCTCGGGTCCCGCTCGGAAGTGCACCGCCATGCCTAGTCTGCCTCTGTTTTCCCTGCTCTGCCCCTCTGAAGACTGCCAAAGTCTTAAAGATGCCTCTCTGTATACTGGGGTTCACCACCGGCTGAGTCAAATTACCACCGGCAGTGGTATGTAGTCACCGGCACAAAATGAAGTTGTCGGCAGAAGAATAATTGCCGGTCGGCAATGTACACTGCCGGTCGGCAAATAATGCCTGCAGAACCTGCAACTCACAGCAGCAGAGGACAAAACTTGCATGGCAATACAATTCAAGGCATATGTGCACCAATCATGTCCCTTATCATGTTTGTGACTCAAAAGGGCATGTGTCTCGATTCTCGGACCACCAATCACGCATTTCCATGCATGATGGCCCAAAGAATCAAGTGTGCAACTTTCATGTCAAATGAAATGCAAACCAAACAAACAAACCAAAGCCCAATTCCTATCACCAAGTTAAGGAGTAAGGCATGCATGCAAGATGCAATGCAACCTAGGCATGCAAACTAAGGGTGCAACATGGCATGGCAAGACACTTATGCAAGCATACAAGCAAACATGAGGTAATACAAATTGATGGAAAAGTGGACTTACACATGATTTAGGCAACTCTAATTAGGCCTAAAACAATGGCCAAAGTGCTATAATAAGGGACCAAATACACATGCACACATACACATGATTAAAGGCCAACACTTAGGCACAAATGGGACAACTCTCAAACACATTTGAAAGAAGGTAATCATGGACATATAGCATGCAAAGTAAGCTTTGAAAATCATGTTAAAACATGGTGCCAAACCAAATAACAAGTCAAGCTAAACATGCAACAAATAGCCCAAGTGCTAGAAGCAAGTCAAAGGGGGCTTGAACCATGACCAAGCCAACCAAGCCTCACAAGGCTAAGAAGACTTAAAATAGGTTCAAGGCAGACCTAGACCATGCAAAGGGGCTCCCTAGATGGCATCTAGGTGGCTCAAATTCAAAGGCGTGTACACGTGCCAAAACATGGAACATGTTATACAAGCTTTCAAAGCATTAAAGATACATCCAAGGCAAACATATAGGCATGCAAATGGGACTGAAATGACATGATGAATGGTTCCAAATCACCAAATCAATACAAAAATGCCATGCTATACATTCACATACTTAAGGCCAACAAGCCGGAATGCAAAGGGGTTATACTAAGCATGCCAAATCCGACCCAAACAACTATGGATAGACCTAAAACATGGCAAAATATGCACAAAAGCTTCACAAGACTAAGCCTAAAACATGCTCTAACAAGGGCTAACAACCTAAGGCACATTGAGGCAATAACATGGCATTACATGGTAGGTATGCTAAGCATGCATGGTGTACCAAAACCAACAATAAACAGAGGCATATTATGATATAATAGGTACAAAAAATAGCCAAGGCATGGTCAACATGAAGCTTAGCTAGATGCTCCCTCAAGAGGCCAAAAATGGTCCATTTCAAGGACAACAAGGAGAGGGGGTGGCCCTCCCCTTTTGGAGACATCAAGGCACCATCTTTACCACTAAAATCCCTCAAGATTTCAGTGGTGAAGAGGCCCAAACACCAAAGTCTCGAAACTTATACAAAATGCACAAAATGGAGCCTTACAAGGCTTAGGAGGGTTCAAACACCTCCAAACCACAAAACACTCTAAACAAACAATTTAGAGGGCCTAAAAAAAGAACTTTTTTGTATTATACACCAAGCTCAAAAACGATTTTAAGATAGGAAAAAACAAGGTGCAAAAAGGGGTAAGATTCTTACCCTTGAAGACCTCTTCAACAATGATGCTCCAACAGCCCTCCTTGGCTTGAATCTAGCTCCAAAACCTCCAAAACAAACCCTTAGAACCTCAGTAGCCAAAGGAAGGTGAAACACTAGGTGTTTGTGTGTAAAAGTAAGACACAAACACACTTTAACACACACAAGAGGGAGATATAGAGATAGAAAGTGTATGGTTTCTAACCCTAGAACTCCAAACCCTAAAAATGGCTGTCTAAGCTCTCTAAAATATCTCAAGTCTCTCTAACCCCCCAAGCCAAGAGACAAAACTCTCTCTTATAGAGCCTTTTGTCTTGTAAAGCTTACAAGACAAGCTTCTAAAGAGAGAGATCCCTCCATACACGTGTATGGAGGGGAGCCAAAAGCAAGACAGCTGTCTTAAAATATCTGCAAAAGCAGATGCACAGTAGTCGGCCGGCCAAAAATGCCATTTTGGCAAAATTGAGTGCCGACCGGCAATAAACATTGCCGATGACAGCAAAAACCAGCCGGTGGCCTCTAGCCACTGCCGGTGGTGTGTGGGGATGCCTCACAAGGCATTCCCTGCCCCTCCAAGGCAAGATGCAAGTGTTTGGTGCAAAACCAGACACTAAACGGTCAAGTTCGGAGATCCTGAGGTAAGGCGCGCAAGCCGAGACCTCCGGGAACTCCAAACGAACACAAACATGGATGATCACCGGGTGTTCAAATGGTGACGTCCAAGTCTTGAGGACGGTCAAAAATGGGGTGTCTACAACCCCTTGCATGCATAATACACTTGCCTTGTATTCCTCTATTTTGCTTAGAAATGCATATTGCCTTTGGACCATCATGCTTGCATGTTTTGGCTCAGCTTTGTGAAGCTTTAGGTCATGTTTTGCCATGCTTAAGGACTGTTTGGTACTGATTTGGTCATATTTGCCATGTTTGATATAGCCACCATGCAGTTTGGCTTGAGAGCCTTGGGTGTGTGGGTCACTAGCATGCTTTACTTGGCTTATTTCCATAATTTGGCATCATTTGAGATCATATTTCAGCCATGTAATGTGGTCTTACACTTGCATTTGGCTCTCTTTCAATGCTTTGAAGTGTTGTAGTTTTGCGCCTCAAGAGTTGGTCATTGTGTTTGCCACCATGTTTAGACATTTGGAATGCCATCTAAGTGGGTTTTGGGGCTCATTCTAACATGCCATAGCTCTTATTTTGTTGGTCTAATGTCCATGTTTGTCTTCTTTTAAGTGCGCTTGAAAGTTGGCTTTTATGCCTTAGTCTTAGGCCCATTGGTTTGCATGCCTGTCTTGCATGTTGGCACCATCATTTTAGTACCTTTGGCCCCTGTTTTGGGGTGTGGCTGAGGTTCTTCCATCCTAGTGTAAGTCCATGCATTTGTGTTTTGTAGTATGATCATCACATTGCATGATTGTTGCATCCTTGTAGTTAATGCATTATTACATGATTATCATTTTGCCTAGTTGTCTATCTAGGTAGCATTGTAGCATTGCATGCTTAGCACATTGCATATTTGCATGTTTGGTTAGTGTTTACATTTGACATGCTTTGCTAGCTTGAGTCATTTTGCATACTCGAGCCATATTGTATACATGCATTACATTTTGCTTGGTTTGGGGTGTCAAACCAAGCACGAGGGATGAGGTGCGTTCGTACTCAAAGTGACGTAACACGCCTCGATCCTTGGTCGCCGACGCCTTTGATCCCTACATGATAGGGAGTGAAGCTTTCATTTGTTTGTTGCATGCATTGACATTGATTTGCTAACTTGGCCTCTTAGGCCATCACGCATCGAAATGTGCAATTGATGACCGAGGGTCGAGGGCTATGCTCCTTTGAGTCCATTGCATGATAGGGAGTGTGGCCATGCTCACATTTGCTTGAAAATTCCATGCCATACACTGTTTGCCCTCTGCTGCTGTCAACTCTAGGATTCTGCAGGAAGCAATGGCTGGCCGGTTACCTATAGTGCCGATCGACCATCGGTGGCTGGCCGGTGGTACAACAGTTAGCCGATAATATATATTTACAGTTTGGCCCGATAGCTCCCAATCCCTATGGCCGAGTTAAGGTGTTTTGAATTTGGGCCCGGTGAATATTCCAGATGATCAGGAATCAGTTAGAGGTTCCCAAGAATTTTTCCAACAGTCCTCAGAGGAGCAGGGGCAGTGTTACAAGAGGCAACAATGCTATGGCAACTCGAGTTTCCGGGCGAGACGAGTCAAGCATGCATGCATTTTAACGCATCCCGGAGGCGGGGCTGTGGCCACCTTCTTTCTTGCATTTAATTTGAGTTAATTAATTAGAAAATTACTTGTATACATTAATTTAGTTATTATTTATTCGGAACTGTAATATTTATTCGGACCCTCCGAGTGAGGGCAATTGTGTAAATAAGTGTGCGTGAGTGTGTGTAATGTCTCCAAACCCCACGTCTTTCTTCCTTTTTATTTACTAGCTTTCCAAAATGGTTAGTCCCTAAGGGATATTTCAATTAGCATACAGGTATGATAGCACGTTTTGCATCCATCTGCATTTCGTTTTGGCATGCACGGGCTCCGGCGCATCATTCTAACTGGCATTTGTATTCTGCAATTCCAAATTGAATATGTGGTTAGTTTGTAGCAAATTTCACATGTCATTGTAGATTAGCCGAGCCCATCTTAGTTGGCATTTTTGCATGTGTTGCATTAAGCCATCTTAACATGACTAGGACAATGCATATGGATTACTACTAGTTTCTGTTTTGGCTCGGAGGTACTCGGTAAGTTTCTCATGCTTTAGCAAAATCCCTTGCATGTGTGTGAGTGTTGCCATGACAAATACTTAACCAAAGGCTAGCTTGCTTATGTGATATAACTGGCTTTGAGTGCCTGTGGATGGAGGTTGAATTACCTAAAATTGGAATAAATGCACGAAAACTATGAGTTTTAAAGCCGCACTAGATAGTGGCAAAAACCCAATCTTTTTCTAAGCCCACTTGAGGGTGGCAAATCTGGCATTTTAGCCCTACTTGCGAGTAGCAATACCATTTTCAGAACAAACATGAAATGTTGTTCCAATTTAGGCGATTTGGTTTATACTTGTTTGTTGTGCGCATAACATAGTAATTCTAGGCTAATAACCAGAATAAGAGCATATAAATGTTTTCAAAACAAGTTATCATGGTTAGTAAAGGCTGATCCTTTGATCGGGCCAGCGGGGGTGCTCATAGCTGAACTTTTCTAATCGTACCCAAGTTCCCGAGCGAGGCAAACTTTGGTGATGACGGACCATGTGGCCTTTGGCACCAAAAGTCAGGGTTTCCTAAATTCCCCCAAAATAAAAATACTTAGGTGGTGACTCTGTATCTGGCAAAAGGCAGTCCATGTTTGCCACTTCTTTTCTAAAAAATTTGTTTTCCTCAAAACGATTTGCCGGATTTTGGACTCTTTGGTTCAGATTAAGAACCGTGACCAATTCAAGTCTGAACTAATAGCATGGGGCCCACGAACGCGTCTACACCATAACCGGACAACACCAGTGAGAACAAGAACAAGGTTGGACTATCTCCTGTGTGAGATCTATTGTCTCGGTTTACAATAAACACAGCAGCAGAAACAGTTCAGACATCACGTTCCACTGGTCAGCCAAGTAAATCCGATTAAGGGCTTTCACTACAAAAGGTTCAAGGCCAAACAGCTACATTTTCTGATGCAGGGTTAGTCTATGTGGCTTTCTTTCTTTCCCGAGTCTTTGTTGATAAACATTGAGCGTTTGCTGTATTCGGGTCATTTTTATTCATGTGGGGGATTGTTAGAGAAAAATGGTTGAATAAGTAAATTATTCTCAATAAATGTGTAAAATAACTCACACATTTAAGGCTCATCAGTTTACAAAATTGATTGGGGCAGTTTTGCTAGCATTAAGTTGCCAAGACTTTGATGCTAGAGGCTCCCCCCTCATCCCCCATGGTTGTAAAAAGGAGGCCCTATTCCTTGAAAAAGGAGATAATTAGAATTTTCCCTTGACATCCATGACACTGTCAAGTCTACTTCTCCATATAATTTTCTTCTTGAGAAGAGAGGCTGCCGTTGTCCGTTCGCTAAAGATCTAATCAGAAGGTGCTTCTGTTGTAGCTGGTAAAAATCGTCCTATCTTGGGAAGTAGACCGCCGGCGGTACCTTCCAGCACCCAACAGTGAGATGGCGAATCTATTTTTAAGGAGACTATGGTATCACCAGGCTTCGGTTTGCTTCCCTTTAACCATTTTATATTTTATTTGTATTTTTAATTTCCCCCCAAAAAAAGCAAAATGGGGGGTTTTTTTTATTTTTCTTGGGATTGAAGGTTTGTTTTTGTTTATCTCATAATTTTGCGATATGCAATGTGAAATTAAATGTAATGTGAGTAGTTTTTTCCCAACATTTACAATCATTGTACGATTACATTATTCAAATAAATAACAACGTTCGATGGATAAGAGATAATACAAAATATAAATGCCCTAGGCCAAATATCTTCTCAAAGGAGTGGCCCTATGCGGGCCGCAGTGCGCCACACACAACACAAATGTAAATATAGTTTTCCATCACAAAAGAATAAGCTTGAGGCTTCCAACAATAGCACATACAAAAGAGCCTCTATGCCCCTATCCAAAACTACAGTGAGAGAGCAATCACTTAGGTAGCATGTCAACATCATCCCCTAAAAGGTTGTAAGTTTTGGGGTGAGTAATCGCCATAGGAAATACCAAAATTAACAAATTAATATAATTAATCAAGTTACATATGATCATGCAATGCAAGAGATATGAAAAAATCTATGTTCAATAGTTCCTTTGTAAAACTATGAATCGCAAACTGGTAATGTCAATAGAACAAATTCTCATCCAAACATGGGATATAAATAACGTCTATGGTGTCCCAACAAGAGCGAAAATACCACAAATATATATATATATATATATAATAAAATATCCATATTTGCCAACTCCAAAAAATGGCGGGGGCATAAGGCACCCAAGACTTTACTCCTTCCACATTTATTGACTCCAGAAACAACCGGACTCGTGGACAACCCAAAAATCATATTTTCCACATTCGTCGACTTCTAAACGGCAGACTCATGGACAACCTAAGACTTTCCCCATTTGCCCCACGATAGCCGAGGCAGGGCCAATTGGACACCCTTAATTCCCCGTGCGGGCAACTAAACAAACACACAAATTCAAACCAGGCCCGACTCACAACCTGGACTCACACACCACTATTTACCCCCTTTGACATTTTTTCCAGAAACAACCACAATATTGCAAAATCACATGAGAAATATAATACATATGGATGCATGAGTTTTCAAATCTAATTTTCCTAAGGTTTGCTCAATTCACAACATCATAAGAGCAACAATGTTAAAGTTTCGTTTGACGCACTCTCACAGAAACACCAATAATGCCGCAATTGTCAATTATTTTAGTGATTAACAGTGGACACCATTAACAAATGTAACATTAATAGTATACAAACGTTTCCAATCAATTAAAAATAATAGTAATTTCAAATAAAATGTACACTAAACATATAAATGATACATCACCAGTGATACTAATGTTTCAAATAAAGTGCTACACTAAAACATAAAAAATGATACATTTGTTCAGCAAACTTGACCAAAAATGTCAATAAAATCTCACATAACTACACAACGTCTCCAGAAACCCCCACTTATTGTGATGAATAGCCAATGGACAAAACAATGATAAACCCATGGAAATGCATAAGTCACAAATGTGAACAAATTCAAGAGTCCCATTAACATTGACAAAACGAATCTCCGAACATCAAACCCACCAAATAATAATGACAGCTATGGCAAACAAATCAAATTTTAGTCATTCATACACAAGAAATTCACGCCAACCAACCTGACATCGAACCTAATATGACATTCCAACCCATGAGTCAATGAATTCCAACCTATCATGACTAGCAAAAATCGAATGCCTCATTTAACAAATCAAAATGCATCCCAAAAACCAGTTTTAGTGTCGCCATTAACATTGACTGTGTCCGCATGATGCGAAATTCGATTGTCACATTAACATTGTTACAAACTACTTCGAAAAATTAAACCCAACCAACAACAATAATGACAACCATGGCATTTCTTGAATGAAGTGTCCCATTACCCATTTAACATTCGATATCAACATTAACATTGACAAACAAGTTTAGTATACCATTAAACATTAAATTGTATCCACATCAATTAGGATTATTAATACCTCAATGCCTAATTTTTTAATCTTGAAACATCATACTCATGACGAAATCAAATGTGTCCCCACTTTCAAACATCAAAACAAGGGAAGAAGAAACTCAAAGAATGAAACCCCGTTGACAACATCAACATCAACAACAAGTGAAGGAAAAAATCCAAAAATCACATATAATACAACATGCATACTGTAAAACATTTGGGATTTTCTCCGCATGACAAACCTAACATCCAGGTTGAACACTACGCTTTACACAAAAAAAACATCGCGTTACCGTCATATTTCATTGTCCATCGTTCTAAATTCCAACACCTTAGTTGGATTTTGCAAATCCAATACTGTCTCGATCCGCTCCAATTCTATGTTTGTTCGTGTTCGCCAAATCTCAAAGTGAATAATGTGGGATTTTGTTCCCCAAATTTGAATGTGAAAAATTAGATATTATGTGTGCATAAATTCCTCCCTTACATTTACGTTTCTATAAGATTTTCTTTACTAAATTTGAAACGAAATGTCAACAAATGGTTAGAGAATCTTTCAAATTCTGGTAGTGTGGGATTTGTTTGTTAATGAAGGAAAAACATAAAAGTCTACAGTGAGCTTGGACCGCAATTGTTGGTAATTTCCACCTATTGGAAAATCCTACATTTCTCTCGCAAAAAAATTATATATGCAGGTGTCATGTTACTTTTTGTGTAATTTTCAATTAAAAAATGAGGTCACCATAGATTCATAGAAAAAAAAAAGAGTAATAATTCATAAAGATTAAACAATTTAGTATTTATTGGTGCTTCACCTTTATTTTTTTAATAAAAAATAAAGAAATAATTTTTGAAATAGCAAAATAAGGCTCAAAATAATAAAGAATAGTAAAAAACGTTCAAAAAAGATTTAAAATAGTAAAGTTTCTGAATAATTCTTATTTACCATCATTCGCACCAGTCTGCTCAGTTCCTCGGTTAACTAAATGGACATATGTTGAATTAAAATATATTTTTTATTCAAACTAAATTCGGAATGAATGATAATTGTGAGATAATCAAAACTCAATCTGATTCGCGAAGTAACTTTTCAGTTGTGTTTGGTTTTAAGTATTTTTGAAATTAATTTTTTAGATTGATTTTTTTATTTTTTTTGTGAATATTTTTAAATTTTTAAGGATTTTTTTACTTTTTTAAGATTTAACCTACATTAGATGTATCCTAAATTGTAAAATATTATTGTAAAAAAAAAAATATTTTTTAAAAAACTAATAAATATACAAAATATCTAAATGTTACTAAAAATTTTCGTATTTTTCTTGTATTTTTGATAATTTAGTGAATTTTTTTAAATATTTTTTTCATAATAATTATATTTTTTAAATTTATTTATATTTATGTATGTCTAAAAAAATTAAAAAAAAATTACTGTTTAAATATTAAAAATTTATTCAAATAAAAACATAACGGAAATAAATTTTTTTTAAAAAGTATTTTTAACAAGTTTTAGTTTTCATATAAGGGTAAAACCAGTAGATTGAAAAATTTTACCGTGGAATCAGCAAATGACCGTGAGCAACTTTTCCTCGGAATTGTCCAATTAGGTAATACTCGGGGGCATATTGGTAATTCTTCGATGAATAAGTCGCTAAACAACATAATAAAACGCAACACAACGTCACATATAACAATAAACGAAAAAAAAACACCCTAACCTCTCTCTTCTCTCACTCTGCTCCTACCAGTCTTCCTCTCTCTGCGTTTTCCTAAACCCTCTCTGAGCCTGCGACGAACGAGGAGGGGGCTATTATGCGCCCTGTCGTCTTCTTTCTAGGTTTATCAGCTTTTCGCTGTTCTGATTTGGGCCTTCGGTAAGTCTCTTCAAAACAGCAAACCCAGTTTTTTTTTTGGGTTTCTTTTTGTAAAAATTCATCAAATATTGATTTTAATTATAAGTTCTGAGCTTACCATTTGCATGAGTTTTCAAAATTCGAAAGTCTCTGTGACGGTTTGAGATTTTTTGCATTCGATTGATGCCCTGATTAGTCGCAATTTATTGGGCACTGTTGCGTGTGGATACGTCCTTTGGATTGTTGTTTTAAAATTGACTAAGAGTTTTTGTTTGTATAATCTTTAATTTGCTTGCTTTTATTCTTCCTCTCAAAGTTCTCTCTTTATTTCCTCTCTCCGTTCGTGTGTGTGTGTGTGTGTGTGTTGGACCTTGATGGTTTGGACTGTGTTGATAGTTGATTTTAATGAAAACAATTTTTAATTGTAATCAATATTATTTCCTTGTCGTGTTTTAAAGAATTACTGTTGGATTTGCCGCTTTTCTAGAGTTTATATTTGGCAATGATATACATTAGGCTGTTCTTTGTACTTCAAGTAATTGTTTCACTATCACTCCCAAGTATGTATTACGGTTAGACCCTAAAGAAGTGGCTGAAAATTATTAAAGACTCCAGATTATCATGTGACATAGCCTATGTTGGCAAATGAAAACGCAACACAACTAACAAAACACCACACAACTAAATGGGGAGTTTGATTTTGTTCATACACTATCAAAGACACAGTTATATTTGGTTTAGAAAACAATGGAACCCATAATTTTTAGGCTTAGGTCAATAACTTTGGATATAAGGGCCCCCACAGTTTTGAGTCAATCAATTTTATTTTGTTCATACAACTTTTTGGAAGTGGGTTTATTCTTTCTCTGCAACTATTACAAAAGTGAGTATAAATTTTTTTCACTAATATGGTTTGAAGCACCAACTGTAGGATTGCCACACACTCTGGGAACTGAAATATTATCCCGCAAGTAAAACAGAGTAATTGGTTTGGATGTGACCTGTTTCCAGATTTAATTGGGGGTGTTTGGCAAAGGCTTTTTTTTTTTTTTAATTTTTTTAAGGCTAAAATTCACAAATGAACAAAATAGGCTAAAAATAGTTAATAAGACAAAAATATTTACATCAAAACCATAATCATTTATTTTTTCTCTAAAATATATATTACAAAAAATCCAACTGTCTTCCCTAAACAACAAAAAATTGTACCTATTAAATAGTCAAAAACTAAAATAGTTATAAAATAAGTACTTTCCCAAAAACACCCATATATGATTTTATAATGGTTGCTTTGATGCAAATTGTTGTGATATTTTTCTTGCAAGTGATTGTTGCATTTCTTTCTTTCAATAATGATGTATGCTCGTTTTTTCAAGAAAGACGTAAATAGTTATTGTTTTGCTGCGTGCAAGTGGTAATTGCAGGTCGAGTTATGGTCTGAGATATCTGAAAATCTGAAGTGTCTTCAGTCTTTGCAGTTAAAATATGAATTGCTAGTGAAATATTTGTAAAGAAGAAATTTGAAGATCAAAATTATCGCAAACGGCGATTGAAGTAATTGGGATAGAATATGTGAATTTGGCCAGCAGGTGTTCATGAATGATGAAAGTCATCAGAAGCATTCCTCTGAATGATAA